>APFE031269418.1:24567-55941 GCA_000404065.3 Pinus taeda
TAATTTATTACACTTAAACATTAAGATTTAATTTACATCACATTTACTCATGAATGATCACATAATGAAAATAAAAATATCGGAATATCCAAAAGCAACCTTTATTATATATCCAAATCTCAAAATCAGCCTTTATTTATATTAATATATGAGGCTGCAAGTACAATAAAGACTATAAGGCTGCAAGAGAGAGATCCAAATCAGGATTTTCTGCATCTACATCCCATTCTTTAGAAGGACCATTGTTGTATTGGGAGTCTCCTCCTACATAGTTGAATGACCTTAGTGCTCTTGATTAAATACACGTTTCATACCCTAGTACCCTACATGATCTTGATTATTGGGAGTTTCCCCTGCATAGAGGGCTTGGTTCTCTTGATTAAATACAAGTTCCATACCCTAGTACATGATAAAATCCAATGGAAACATTGCAATCCCTCCAATCCTGAAATCCTGAAAAAAAAATAAGTCTGCTGGTTTTTGAGTGAGATCTAAAATTCTACTTTCTCCATATGAAATCCAATGAGGGCGAAACCACTCTCAAACATCCTGAGTCATTTCATGGTAATGTTAAAAATTTAAGTAAAAGGATGACTCATTTATTTTTCATTTTCATCCTTTTACTTTAAGAATTTAACATTACCATGAACTGATATCAACACTAGGGCAAAAATTCACTTTTATAACTTTAGACACGCATCTAGAAGCAACAAGAAGTCACTAACATACCCTAAAAGTAAATTAAAAAACAAATTAAAAAAATAAAAATAAAAAAAACACAAGTTAATGAGGAAACGTGGGTTGTACGGCCCTGAAACGCGTTTTCGGCCGTACTAGCCACCTTTCCGTTTTAGGAAACGTGCCGGTACGGCCGAAAACGCGTTTCACAGCCGTACCAAACGCGTTTCCGCGTTTCGTACCCGTTTCCGTACGGAAACGGACCTCTATACCACGTTTCCTGCAACATAGGGCACAACAAAAACAAGAAGAATATACCTGCCTTGTCAAACTCAATCAAACTTGCCATGACTATGTAAGTATAGGAAAACAATATTGAGTATGATCTAAAAGCTTCAGTGAACACCTAATGGAAAAGTAATTATTCTTTAACATTCTCTCTCTCTCTCTCTCTCTCTCTCACACACACACACACACACAGAGCTGATTTTCCACAACTATAGTCTACATTTTGTTATCAGGGGGAATTCAAAGTCCTTTGTAGGATTTGATACATAAATTAGAGGGTAAAATCTCAAGGAAATAGTTTTTGGTTGGAAATTGATTGGTTTTATGGGCCAAATATGTAGCAGAATGAAGAA
Source organism: Pinus taeda (assembly GCA_000404065.3). Classification (NCBI taxonomy): domain Eukaryota; kingdom Viridiplantae; phylum Streptophyta; class Pinopsida; order Pinales; family Pinaceae; genus Pinus; species Pinus taeda. The sequence goes on from APFE031269418.1 coordinate 25,887, forward strand.
ATCTGAAGCACATGTCCTAAAGTGCCAAGCCAAAGCACACAAAGAACTTGCTCATGAAAACATAAGGCAATATTTTCATTGACCCTGGGCCTGTATTATACTAGAAAAGATATGTGCAATTACTTGGCAAAATGGAAGATCTTTATAGGAGTAGGCTACCCCTAGATGAACGACACCTGCCATTAATCTATACAGAGTCTTTAAGTGTTACAAGCTATAAGTGTCACTTAGATGTAGGAGTTCAAAGATGCAAGATGTCAAATTTTGCCAAGCACAAAATTAAGAAAAAATCTTTATGACATATGCAACCTATGTCACAAGGTTTGTTGAACTGCAACCTTGAGGTTCGAAAGTTGGCGAACCTAATTTATTTTTTATTTTTATTTTTAATTTATTTTTTATTTTTTATTTTATTTTATTATTTTTTATTTTTTTTATTTTTTATTTTATTTTAATTATTTTAATTATTATTATTATTATTATATTATTATATATATTAATATAATATAAAATATATATTTTTAATTTTTTTTTAAATTTTTTTTTTCGGGTTGCGCTGAACCTCATTGAAGCTCATGGCCATTGACCAAGTCCATAGCTCAAGCTCATAACCTCATGTCACAACACAAGCTTGCAATCAATCCTTGCAGTTTCCAAGTCCATGATAGCATTTTTTATGTATATTGATGTTGATTTTGATTGTGGTTGACCTTGTCGTAGTATCTATCTATGTGTCTTTTCGGAAAACATGTTAGACATTTGTAACAAGATCTTGGGGCTGCATAAATTTTTCCTACTCCTCTATATGCATCTACTGATATAATTTTAGGTTGTTAATGTTAACTACATAATGAATCTTAAGATGAGCCAAAAGGTTGAGAAGGAAGACATTCACTATCTAGGAGACTTTAACTGCATGGGGTGCCTATTACACTAACAAGTGTACCAGTGAGGGAGTGGTTGAGAAGGCTTGCCACTTTCTTTGTGGCTTCTTTATTATATTTTATCATGAGGTGGAATTCTTGCAAATAAGATGCCTATCTAAGTAGAAATGTCTTTTGAATTTTAATATAAAGGAATTGAGCAATTCCAATGTTTGGTTGTTTGTTTGCGGAAGAGGAAGTGTTGCTAGTGTTAAGTACTTTAACTAGGGTATCGATTCCTCATCATAAATGACACATTTCAATTTGGCATGGGATAGTGTTAAGTACTTGAACTAGGTTATAGATTCCTCATCATAAATGCTACCTTTCAACTTGGCATGGGATAAAACTTTAGAGAGACAAGCCATTGGTTGCCCTCCCTACTTGAGAAAAATGACTATTGAATTTGGAGGTATCTATCACTACTTCAAAAGGTTATAGAATGTTAAGGAGTGAAAGTACAAGTGTTGAGCAACCTGTGTCTTCTAGTTGTTGGAAAATTTTTTGCTTTGATTTCCCAGTGGAATTACTTGGTACTTCTTATAAGTTGATTAAAGATTTAGAGGGAGCAATTGAAGAATAGTGGCAAATGAGTTTCCTGTGGAAGTTATGCCTTTCAAGAAACCTTTTTCCATTTTACATTAGTGGTTGTTGGCCATTCTTAGAGCATTGTTTCTTAGAAGCGACTTGAATCCTTGAAATTGGAATACAAATTCATGGCACTGAATGTACTCTTTTTTAAAGAAACATTTTTTGAGATTTGCCTCTAGCTGCTTTTCTCTTACAAGACACAACGCATTCTTGAGATATTACAAATGATCCTACTATGTTGGGTTGTAATCCAATATGTCATTAAGTTATGCAATAACAAACTTCCCAAGGGAAGGTCTGCAAGATATTGTTGATTGTTCTCGTAAAGATTGCAAGAGAATTAGTGAGAGCATTCAACATACCAGGCTACAAAAAAGAGCCCAAACTTGGTTTGAAGTTTGTTTTCTAAACATCTATAATTTCCATGTGTACTTGATGGTAGCTAGAGGCTAAACCAATTTGTAGAAAGTAATTGGTCCAATGGAGTGATCAATGAGTTTACCATTGCAAGGAAGATGATATTAATTTTCAATTGTGATTTGTGAATGCTTTGTAGGAAATGTTGGCCTATTATCCCAAGCTACACCCTCTCCTGGAAGAGTGGCCTAGGGTAGTTGCTATTTTTAGAAAAAAACAAAAAGCACAAGCGTACTTGTTCATTGATTACCACCAAAATTGGCACTCAAGCTTCCAACCATACTAGATCAAAAATGATGTGACTATCTCGAAGAGAAAAAAAAGAATAAAAGAGAAAAAAATACATCTTCTCCTTTCATCATCAAACTTGATGCCCATGCAATCAACCAAAATGGGTATCTAGAAAAGGTATAATCCATTTGAAGAAGTGAAAAAGGGGAAAAACCATGAATGCACCCTTTCTTTGATCACCACCAAAACTGAACCATGTGCACATCTCTCAATTGGGTCCCTAAAACATTTGTTGTTAGAAATGGAAGGTTTCTAAAGGGAGAAGCTTGCTAAAAATAGCAAGTCAACCTAATGTCCCTTCGAAAATGCTTAGCTTTGTACCTAAACCCCCAAACCCATACACACAACTTTGGAACATGGTTTGGCTAGTATAAAGATCTGCAACAAGTATATCATATGGCCAAGGTACTCACGAACCATCAATATTGGATCTTCTACAAATGTGTCCATGAACCTTTGATGCCAAATTGGTCGAGAATTGTGGAGAAATCCAATTTGATTCTGAATATACTCATGAACATGTGTTGAAACTTAACACTTGAATTTGCATAAGAAAATCCAATGTTAACACTACTGATTCTCTTTCTTTGGCACTAATAAAGTTGGGCATGCACAAGGAGATCTATTGGGCTTAATCTTGCCTTCATTGATTACCGGGTTCGTTGTTTTTTAATTGATCACTTTTCATAAATGTGGTTCTATAGTTGAGTTTATTACGCAATTGTGATCGTATAATAGACTCGATAGAATCTTGATGGGTTTCATGGGAAGAAGCTCCTTAGGGTCCTCAAAGACATTTAAGCAAGCAACTAAAAGTCCTTTCATTGCTTTTTCCTGGAAGATTTTAACAATTATAATTTTTATCTTGTTAGACTATACGAAAGTCAAATTTTGTGTTAGTGTTGGCAAACTTCATTGTAGTTTTACTTGAAATGAGGATACTTGGTGATGAAGACTTAGATTGATAGTTCTTACTATCCTTTCATTGTTTATAGGTGTTATGGTGGACATCATAAATGGCATGTCTTTAATGCAAATATGACCAACCATGGAGAAGGTCACAACAATGCATGGGCATTATGTTGTATTGTAATTTGTACCATGTCGAGGAAGGTTTTTAAAAAGATGGCATTACAAACTTTGTTGATACATGATGGATTGTTGTCCTTCTTCACCCATCCAAGGTTGTAGGGCTACAAATGCTTGTGTTGAGTCAAGTAAATTCTATAAGACATGATTCCTCATGTTGTTGCGTTCAATGATGCAATGGGCCAATTAATCTTTAATTTCTTTGGATGATTGAAGCTTTTGTCTTCATCTTGGCCACATAGCCTTGGATGCTATGTTGCACGAAACTTCAAAGAGCCCGACATTTTGGGCCGTACCCGTACACGAAACTCCGAAACTTGGCCGAAACTCGGTTGAAAATTGACCATCATGTAATCATCTATTAGAGTTAATATAGACTTGTTTTTCCTTTTAAATTATCATCTATGGGTCTTATTCCCTTTTTTCTTGCAAGATAATGTGTTATTCACTTATTTATTTATATATACATATATGACGTTTCGGCTGATGTTTTGGCTGACGTTTCCATTTTTGGGAGATGACGTTTCTAAATGTACCCGTATCAGAAACACCGAAACGTTTTGGCATTTCGTGCAACTTAGCTTGGATGTCATCAATAATAACAACAAATTTAGTGATGAAATTAAGGAATATTTTATCAATAACATAGTGTTCCTCTAGCTTCTTGGAAAATCTTATCTTTTAACTCCTGTGCCATGATAATCATGCTAAGTTTACTTCTTAGTTTGGTAAAAAGACAGATTTCTTCTCTACATTCCATCTATTTTTCCTTTCTAAGCTATACATGATTTGAGTTTGTTTGAGCCATTCATATAAAAATCTGGTGAGAACTTGGTTTTTCTTTGGGTTATAAGAAATTCTTGGTCAAGGCATCTATCGTAATCAGTGTACTACAATATTTAGTAAAGAAACCCTATTAAACAAGGAATAAGAATCTTGTCTACTTCAAATGATTAAGACAACATAAATATTAAAATTTGGCTAATAATATTCATGAAAGAATTAAATTTGGTTTCATAATTTCATTCATATATGTTTATTTATTTAACCGTTAGAATTGTAATAACAATTATGATCCTATAACATTCTATTAGTATCTTTACCTATTTCATATATAATTTTGACCTTTTATATAATAATATATTTACCCAATTACATGGGTTATTTTAATAATATTATTGGATTAATAAATTATTAAATAGATATAGATTACTAAAAAATATAAATTACTTATAAAATTATATTAGATAGAGAATATAACTTATGTATTTAATTTCAAATTGGACCTTGATAAATAAAAATAAAATTAATTCACCTAAAAAATTTTTTTTACTAACTTCTAAAACAATAATTCACCTAAATTTTATAACTTCTAAGAATAATTTTTATATATCAAGAATACAAACTGTTTATATAATAGTATTGGAATAATAAATTAATTAATAAATATTAAATTAAATGAATAATTTTTTTTTTTATTAATTTAATTTCAATTGGACCCTTGGTTTTTAAATGACAAATAATAAATAAAATTATTATTAAATAATATAAGATGTACCTATGATATTTTATTTTATTATATAATGTACCTAATTTAACTTATTCCTTAGAATAATAATATTTAAATTTAACAAGAATATTTTTGGTTTGACTCGGGGCATTAGGTCAAAATTAGTCGTTGAAAATTAGCCGTTGGAAATTTAGCCGTTGGAGTCTCTGCACACACTATTTAACAAGCTAGGCTGGATTGGTTCTTCAACTTGTCCTGACGATGAACCACACTGGTTGGTTCGAAACGCGTCGACAAAAGAATATTCATGTGATTTCGCCGAAAATTCTCTAAACAACAACATAAATACTTAAAAAGAATTATTGATATGAGAATGGCATGCCCTTCAAGAACGAATAAACGAGTTGACACTGGAATAGTAATTGCAGTTAATATTGGAATGGACCAACTTAAATACAAATGAATAGAACTGTTGTTTGGGATGATAGGCCAACATATAATCTTGATAGTGCTAGTGCTAGTGCTTTATGGGTCCCTCATTGATGTTCTAGAGCGGGTTTGATGGTAAAGGCAGCTTGACCTTGGAGAACATTTCTTCCAATTAATGTGCCATTGTAAATAGAACTATCATTACCCCTAATTAATGTGCCATTATAAATAGAGCTACCTTGGAATTGAAATATAGAAAATTCTCTTAGATTCCAATCTCCTTTCTTAAACCATTTAAATACTTCTCTGAATGTAGTAATATGTTCTCCACAAAGTAGAGAGTTATCGAGTTACATGTTTCTCCCGTAAGGTAGATTATATCAAAATATTATCAAAGCATGACCATAGAATTCCCAAGGAGATGCAGTCATAACTTAGTCATTAGAAGGTAGAATGTTGTATGTTTGTTGGTAAGGACAAACAACATCTACTCCGAACTTATAATGTCCTATGTACATAGACATAATGTTACGCTTGTCTTATTGAATTGTGTTTTTATGAAATTCAAAGTGATAATCTAGGATTAAGAAGTATGTAGCATTGCCAAGTTCATCTAACAAATATCATTATAAAAAATGGAAATGTCTTCTTGATTGGTAACTTATTAAGCACCATTTAAGGAGTGAAAAGGCTACCATCCTTGTTCATTACTAAATGATTGGTTCTCCATTTGTACTTTTATCGGTGGCTTCCCACTTTTGATCCAAAATATACAAAGGCATCTTCCATAATTCCTTCTTTTCTTTCTTGAGGTAGATTCTAGAATTACAAAGGGATTGAGAGAGGTTATATTGCTTGTGGTAGAATTGCTAGGTGAATCAGATGGGCTATGTTCCTTGAACTAAATCAACAAAGGAATCCATTGCTTAACACCTAGGAAACCTTGGAGTTGTTGTTGGGGAAAACATCTTAATTTCCTCCAATGTTTATTGTGGTTAATGTTCTAGTTTGGTTTCATTTTCTTGTTGCTTTTGCCATGTTTAAGCAATGAACATGCTAGTTACTTAACCTAAGTTAAGGGCACCAAATTTTTTCCAGTTAAATAATCTTATGCAAAAGTAATTTCCTAGCCATTATGCATATATAATTTTGATTCTGTAGCTTTTCCCCAAGTGCAACAAATTCTTTTATGAATAGTGTTACCCTTAGGCCTAATGTAAATGCAATTGGGCTCATATTAAATGTGTTTTGTTAGATATAGTCTAGGTTGACCTAGCTTTTTAAGTGTCTTTAGGTAAATCATTGCTTATTTTATTTTGTCATTTACAATGTTCCACCAAGTTTTCGGGATGGGGGGATGCGGGAACAGGGAGACACACAAGGGGGACGTGTGGGAGCACCTCCAAATTTTTGGGAAATTCAAGGGGGACATCGACGTGTGTGTGTGTATTATAAACATGATTCAAATTCAAATTCAATAATGAAATACATTGGTTCATACATCATAAATGATTCAATGAAATAGAAATAGTAAAATATTGTATACATTGATTCAAATTCATCATTCATTTTTCTGGAATCTACATTGATTCAAATTCATCATACATTGATTTAAATTCATTATTCATCATTCTAGAATGTACTTTGATATAAATTCATCATTCATTATTCTAGAATTTGATTAATAATAAAAAAAATAGTGGATACTAAAGTCTGAAGACTAGAATAGCAAATTGAAATTATGCAATCTCAAAAATAGTAAAGAGTGACGAGTCAAAGAGTCAGTCTAAGTTCATCGGTATCTAGAGTCAAGACTCAAAAGCTAAGTTGCACGAAACGGGGAAACGGGGAAGCGAAACGAAACGCGACCTCCCCAAATTTTGGAAACGGGGAACGCGAATATATATAATAATAATATATATATATAAAAACATTTAAAAATTATTAATATATATATGGCAAATCATAATGATGAAGAAATGAGAGGCACGCTATTTTATAACTTTAGAAATGGTTTCTAGAAGTGATTAGAAACCCTAAAAAAAAATAAAAATAATTAGAAAAAAAAAAAAAATTTAAAAAACAAGTGTTAATTTTGTGGGAAACGGGGCCCGTACGGCGTGGAAACGCGTTTCCGTCCGTGGAAACGTGTGGAAACGCCTGGAAACGCGCCCGTACGGACGGAAACGCGTTTCCATGCCGTACGGTACGCGGAAACGCGTTTCCGTTTCGTTTCCGTACGGAAACGGACCCTAGACCCACGTTTCCTGCAACTTAGCTCAAAAGTTAAAGCAGAAAATAAACAATGGACAATGAACCAACATTATCGGAATCAGATTGGTCATCAAACTAATGAACCCCAAAACCAAAGACTGGAAAAGGATTGGGCCAAAAGTCTGGTCGGCCAAAAAATACATAAATATTCATGTGCATCCATATGAATTCAAACCATTATACACAAATATGCAAAATTTCTCACAATCCATCTTTGAATAAAAAATACATCAACAAAGGTGGTCTCAATGGCCTCTATAGTAAACAAAAAAAATCATGCTACAACAAATACCTACGTATCATCAAAATCATTACCTATATTGGGATCCTCATTATCATTATCACTCTCTGAGCATTAAAATAAGATAGAAAAAGATTGACATGTTAAATTGAGATTTTATTTGAGTGATGGGTACATTTTACTAGGGTTATGATGAGTGCAATCCATCTTTGAACCAAAAATAAATCAACAAAGAAGCTCTATATGGCCTCTATAGTAAAAAAAAATCATGCTACAACAAATACCTACATATTAGCAAAATCACAATCTATTTTGGGATCCTCATTATCATTATCACCCTCTGAGCATTAAAATAAGATAGAAAAGCTTAACATGTTAAATAGAGATTTTATTTGAGTGATAGGTACAATTTTATTAGGGTTATGAAAAAGGAGTTCAACAATCAATGACACCAACATCGAGGTACATAGAGGGCTTGGTGCTCTTGATTAAATGCTAGTTTCATACCCTCATACATGATAGAATCCAATGGAAACATTGCAATCCCATTCGATCCTGAAATCTTGAAAATTGTTAAGTCTATTGGATTTTGAGTGGGATCTAAAATTCTGCTTTCTCCATATGAAATCCAATGAGGTTAGAACCACTCTCAAACATCCTAAAACAATTAATGTTAATGTTAAAAATTTAAATAAAATGATGAAATTTTTCATCCTTTTACTTTAAGAATTTAACATTATCCTTAATTACACAACATTAGTAGAGCCCTAAGGTTGAATATCTGGCTCCCCAGTCATAAATTATTGTTTTGAGGAAAAATTCAAGATGGACACCCATCCCTCTTTGAGGTGGAATGCCCACAAACACCCCTTTTGGGGAAACACGTCCCCCACATTGGGAAACATTTTCCTTTGCATTTCCCTAAGTTTCCCCAAAAGGGGAACGTGGGGAATCATTTCCCCAGGTGTCCCCCTGTCCCTGGAGCATGGGAAACGTGGGGAGCACCCCCCCATCCTGGGGGAGCATTGCCATGGAACACTAGTTATTTATCAAGGCACTAGCTTCTAGGGTCAATTGTCTTCCTTTAATTACTTTTTTAAAAATTGTTGGTGTGCAATTTTTAAACATTCTACCCATTTCTAAAGAGATTTGTGATTTGAAGTACGTGTCTCAGGCATTTAGGGGTCTACAATCCCCTATTGAAGGCATAATTGAACGAGGAACTTGTTAATTTACCACTGTTCTATGCTAGAACAATCACTTAGCCCAATTCTTTCTTCAATTAGCAATCACTTTCAATTAAATTTAATCTTCCATTAACAATGAGCCATTGTAGATAGAACAGTAAATTCAATATTGAATGGAAGACAACCAAGAGCAAATAATAAGAGACAAGATTTGGTCAAAGACCAGGGAAAAACCTCAGAAGGGGGAAAACCCTTTCCAAATTCTTCTTCTATTAGATTGTCATCAAATGTTCAACAAAGAGATTACAATGTTCCAATTCAACAAGAAAGAGTCAAAGTCAATTCGTTGACTTATCCAACAATCCACTAACCAATATCTAAGAGATGAGCCCAAAAGTCAAATCTGGTCAACAAGATAAATCTGCAATCTCTGTCAAAGTCAACAGTAGTCAACAGCAGTCAAATATGCCCTAACCAGTCCTCAAGTCAACAGTCAAACAACTCCAAAAGAGCTTGGTCAACAGTCAAAATATTCGGCCTTCCTTGTTGGTCAAACCTCAGTCAAAATAGCTCCAAAAGGCGGTCAAAAGAGAGAAAACTTCAGATCTCTGTGGTCAAACTTCAGTCAACAGACCTGTGGTCAACCCCAGTCAAACTGCCCAGAAAAGTTCGGTTCCTTCACAGAAAAATCCGGCCTCCAAAAATCAAATTTTTGCAAGTCAAAGCAAGTAAAAACATGAAGTCAAACTTGGTAAACGGCTAGTCAAACTGTCCCAGCAGAAAAGTCAATGCAATAAACAGAATTAGCCTCTTTTCCTTCTCACGTATGAGCTCAGACTCCCAAATTGCAGATCTGTACGAACCAATCACAAGAGGAGAGAGAAGATGTGTTGTTGTGATGTCCAAATGAGGTTGCCTTGATATGTATTTACTATATATAGCTTCTTTGGAGACCCAATTATGACTTTAGGCCGACCTGTACTTTTTTGTCCTTGTGGGTTTTCCATTAAAATATAAATTTTTCGTTGACCAAATTAAATTCTTCCAAGGGCAAAGAGGGTCTTCTCTGGGTGAGGAAGGCTCAAAGGAGAGAATTTGTCCATGAGCTGCCAAAATAACAGAACTTGCTCTTAGGGCTAGTAACTTAACTTATTATTGAGTTCTGTGGATGTGGTCCAACGGTTAGGTGGGGAGGTTTGGTCTCCACAGGTCTTGTGGTCCAATCCCGAGCAGGACTATGTATGCTTGATAGCTGTTCCCGGCATGATTTCTTCAGTTGAAAAAAACTTAACTTATTAGGCTTTCTCAATTTGTAATTTTGGTGTTGTGTTTTTGAACAACACAGCCATTGATTGTACTTATTATCGTTTGGAAGGTGTTTTTTGAGGTCATCTAGTTGTGGAAGAGGCCTATTGGAGTGTTGTTATTGTTGCAAAAGTATAAACTATTTGTTTATCACTTGTATAAGATAGACTTGTGTGGTTGAGTGGGCTTGAGTCGTGACTGCTTAAATTGTATACTATTTCAAAACCTACAGTGGTGTACCATGTTATTATAAAAACTGAATCATAGAGGTGATGTGGTGACATTTTGAGATGGTATGGTGGCCTTGAACAAAAAAGAGCCATTGTTGCAAAAGTCTTGTTGGCTGTCTTTGATTCTGAGAGCGTATAATTCACTCATTAAATAGAAACTCTTGCAGAAATTCTCAGAAAGTAAAAACACTCGGGTTATCTAGAAAATAAGTGAAGGAACATTAAATATAGGAGGACTTTATTATGGGATAGTAGATACCTTACAACGAAGGATAATAACATTATTGCTTATTCGTATTCACTATGGTCTTCCAAATTGCAATGCATCTTTGATACAACAGTTATCATAATATGAAGAAATCCTGAAGCTACTTACCTCTACTAACTTGTTTGAAAGGGGTTAGTTACGAGTTTCCTTCCATTAACTTGCCTTTCTAGTCTACTCCTGCTATCTCAACTACAAAATTTTATAGAATCTATTGAGACCTTTTTTTCCAGTTACAAAGGGTTTCCATTAGTGGAATATCAAATGTTATTTGGATGGACTTTACTACCAAAGAATGAGATGTTTTGCAGATTCTAAAGCTCTTTTTCATATAGACGTCTTACCATTTCATGTGCATGTGCTTACACACAACTATGGGTAGTGGCCATGGACCTAGACAAGGGTGTTGCCCCTTAAACCCTTATAGAATTTTATATAGATCAACATATTGCCAAAAGTCTTTAGGGTAAGCTTATGCATATTCAGATTGCCAAAAGTATTATGGGTAAGAATATCCTTATTAAAGGTGTACATCAATTCTCACGGATCACATTAGACCAGGGCTACAAAATGCTTTGATTCTCTTATAGAGTTAGGATGGGAACATTAGTGGATGGTGTAGGCTTGTTTTATAATGGCCATGTTTACATGTCTAAATAAACTAGTTAGCCAACCTAGCTTAGAGATTATTGATTTGACATAGCATTGTTTTTTTCCCATGAGCTTGTTGCTAAATGCAGGGTGAAAGTTCTAAGAGCATATTTTGTATTGCTTGCACAGCAAGTCAAGTTTCGTTTATCCAGAGAAACTAAATTGCCAAACTAATTTTTGGTCTGAATTATTAAGAAGCTGCATGAAAAATAATTGGTCTTCCTTCCTACAGGCTACATCCAATTGATAACTTGGTGTGTAGGCTGGAGATCACCATGCCATGCAATCTTTTTTGCATAGCTTGAGAGTTTTTATTAATGCATGGACAAATACTAAAATTAACATGACCTCACTTGTGTCAGGCCAGAGATTGGTAACTCCACAAATGATGCATTCTATTAGGAAAATCATGAATATATACAAGGAGAGGGAGACTATTGGAATTCATATTCCAATGTCTCTTCATCTTCTCATTCTCATATTTACATTATTTACAATATTTTTCTAATCTCTAAAGATTAGGTGTCAACATTCCCCCCTTAATCTGAAGGCGTGTTGGTGAGTCCAAGCAACATTCTAAATCTTTCAAATTTTTCTCTTCCAAGTGCTTTGGTGAAGATGTCTGTAATCTGCTCATTTGTGGAACAATGGTGTAGGTGAATAGTCTTGGCCTCAACATGATGTCGAATCAAATGATACTTTGTATTGATATGCTTGGTTCGATCATGGCACTTTGGGTTCTTGGCCAATTTTATTGCAGAAGTATTGTCAATCAAAAGAGGAGTAGAATGCACTTGTTCCTCTTGCAAATCTTCAAGAATTTTCTTGAGCCACACAATTTCCTTCGTTGCTTCTGCAGCTGCCACATATTTTACCTCTGTTGTGGAATGTGTTGGAACTGACTGTTTGCGTGGCCTCTAGGAGACAACTCTTGATCCAAGACTCATAACATAATCTGAAGTAGATACTCTATTTTCTTTATCTCCATCAAAATCTGAGAGTATCCAATCAAGCTGAAGTCATCCACCTATGTATACTTGAGTCCAAAGTCTTGAGTTCCCTTCAAGTACCGTAGAATTCTTTTTGCAATAGACCTATGACCCTCACAAGGTTTTTGCATAAACCTGGAAAGGATTCCAACAACAAATGAAATGTCCGGTCTAGTAGTAGTCAGGTAGTTGAGACTTCCTATGAGCTATTTGTACTTTGTTGCATCCTCATATTCATTTTCTTCTTTAGATGTGAGCTTTAAATTTTGTTCCATTGGAGTGGTCAAAGGATTGCACTCAGCCATGCCAAATTTGTTCAACAAATATCCAATGTACTTCTTTTGAGAGTTGAATACAAACTTTGGATGTTGGGTTATTTCAATACCCTGATAATAGTGAACATTTCCCAAATTTGTCATCTCAAAACCTTTCCTCAATTCTTTCTTTATGGATGCAATGTAATTTTCATTATTCCCTGTCGTCAGTAGATCATCTACATACACCACAAGATATACAATATTTTTGCAAATTTTCTTGACAAACAAAGTTGCATCATAAAGATCATAGCGTTTGAAATTTAGTTTCAGAAGATGCTTAGTCAATTTTTTGTACCAGGCTCGCAGTGCTTGCTTGAGGCCACACAAGGATTTCATAAGCTTACATACTTTGTGCTCCTGTCCCTTCACAACAAATTCTTCTGGTTGAGACATAAAAACATTCTCTTTCATAGCTCCATTCAAGAAAGGAGTTTTTACATCCATTTGATGGACTTTCCATCCATTCTGAGTTGCCAGGGCAAAGAGAGTCTGAATGGTAGCCCATTTTGCTATGGGGGCAAAAGCCTCCTCATAATAGACCCCTTCCTTATGTCAAAACCTTTCACCACGGGCCTAGCTTTATGCTTGTCAAGTGAGCCATCTGCTTTATACTCGTTCTTCAAGATCCACTTAAAGCCAATCAATTTGGTTCCCAATGGAGGGTCTGCCAACTTCCAGGTTCCATTCTTTATTAGAGCATCATATTTTTTTGCATTGCTTTTTTCCATTCATCACGAGAAGCAACTTCTTTGAAGGAAGTTGGTTTGAAATCTATAGACAGATTTAATTAATAATTATAAGAAACATCCATATCAACAGTTGAATTAGAATCGTCTACATCAACTCTATTTTGCGTAGTAGAACTTCTCATTCTTGTCTTGCCAACCTCATTAGGATGAACACTTTCAAGCGTCTTGAAGAGCCATTTTGGAGGACCTAAGATGGTCCCGGTTGTTTAATTGACTGAGATGGGGTTGAATCAAGATTTAGCCTTCCAATTCCCTCAATCACATCACTTAAAGTGTCTTCTTGATAAGTGGTTGGAGCTTCATGAGGGGGAGAGAGTGCTTCAGAAGGAGATTCCACAGATTGATCTAGGATAGAGATCCCCCTTCAAGATGTGGAATCTCATTGTCAAATTCCTAAAATGATTTTGTATGCTCGAATCTATCTGAGCGATCAAGCTGCCGCTCAACAACATTGTCAGTCTTGGAAAGATTAAAGAAATATCACGTCTCTAGACAATATAAACTTCTTATTTACTCCATTGTAGAGACGATATGCTTTGTAGGTATCTGAGTATCCCAAGAAGATACATTTTTGACTCCTTCCACCATGTTTGTTTCTCTACTCCTTAGGTATCAAGGCATAAAAGGTGGAACCAAAAACCCTGAGATGCGTCACTGAAGGAATGTGACCATACCACATTTCATAGGGAGTCTTGTTTTTGAGAGAATGAGATCGATATTGATTTTTAATATACATTGCACATAGAACAGCGTCAGCCTAGAACATCAACTTAACATTTTTGAAAAACATCATTGAATGTACCATATTTAAGATTTTCCTGTTCATTCTTTTGGCTACACCATTATGTTGAGGATTATAAGGCACAATTGTTTGATGTTGGATCCCATGCTAGCGAAGATAGTTTTCAAATTCATTTGAAGTATATTCTTTTCTATTATTAGTACGAATAAAGCCAATATGAGATTGTGTATTGTTTTCATTCCATGCATAAAGTTTTTTAAAGTTTCAAAAGCTTCAGATTTGTTCTTTAACAGATATACCCAACACATTCTAGTGTAGTCATCAATAAAAGTCATCATGTATTTATTTTCATTTGTAGAAGGAACATGCACAGGGCCACATAAGTCAGAATGAATCAGTTCAAGCTTTCTATGTACTTTGGAATGAGAATCATGAAATGACTGTTTGCTATGTTTTCTTAAGATACAAACATCACATTGCTTAAGTTTCCTAGATATGGTGGGAAAACTAGTAACACCATTTCTCTTCAATAAACAAACATTGTCATAGTTCAGATGTCAAAATCTCACATGCCATAAGACACTGGATGGTAGTGTACCTTCAACATACCAAGAACAGTGTGCAAAGTTTTGTGCACGAGCAGAGGTTCATTACAACTTCAAGAGTCTTTCTTCTTTTATCCCAATCATGACAAGTGAGTTCTCTGATGCTTTTCTCACCTCAACCTTTCCATCAAACATGTGAATGGAGTGTCCTTGCGGGCGGATGTGAACCAAGGACAACAAGTTTCTCCACAACTCTGGGAGCTAGAGAACATCATGTAGAAGAAAGTCAGGGATACCAGGTAGTTTGAGTCTGATGGTGCAAAGTTCGGATGGCTTGAGTTTTGATTTGTCTGCAAAGTAGATGGTTCCATCTACATTGTTAGTGAATTCTTCAAAGAAATCTCTTCGAAAGGTCATGTGGCAGGTTACTCCTGAATCAAGAAACCATGCATCTTTCCACGAAGCATGTGAAGCATTAAACAAGTCTTTAGTTACTCCAATATTGCAATGATCCACAATATAATGAGCGGATTCAGGTGCTTTACCTTTACCTGGATCTAGTGATTTTCCTTTCTAGTCTGATTTTGTCGCAAGAGAGCTTGCATGTGGAAGCATCATGTCCATTTCTGTTGCACCTTATACAATGAAGATTAGGTCTTCCTCCTTGATAATGTTTTCCACCCCTGCCTCTGGTCTTCCTCCTTGATAATGTTTTCCACCCTTGCCTCTGTTATTCTTCTTTCCACGTCCTCTTCTACGACAGGGCATAGAATGCTTGAAATGGGACCTGTGCTCGGATACCATGCTAGGCCAGACATCGGTAACTCCACAAATGATGCATTCTATTAGGAAAATCATGAATATATACAAGGAAAGAGAGACTTTTTGTTAAAATTGGCAACTGGGGCAAATTCGGCTTTGGACAACTCATTTAATGGAGATGATTATTGCATTGAATTCCTCTTTTCGAGAGGACCAAAATCGACCTAAAGATCATTAAATTTGGATAAGTAGAAATGTGTTTTTGAATTTATGCCCTCACATGTGCAAATTATCAACATCATGTAGGCCCATGAAGCCCAAGAGACATGTCACTTCACCCTCAACGACTTGTATAAATATAAGAGATCTCAAACCTCATTTGGCATCATTTCATCTCACACATTCTTCTTTCTCTTCATCTGATTGGTTTGTACAACTTATTGGGCATCTCTTTTTCTCACACGTGTGGCAACGGAAGGACGAATTATAGGGCTGAAATTTCAGAGTTTGTTGTAGGTTTGACCAACATTGAGCATAGGTGTTTTGACCACATTTGACTGCGATTTTTGTGTCAGAATTTCGTTTTTGGGAGGTTGCATTTATTGGCACAGGAACCGAGGCATTATGTTGACTTTGACTGCAGACCAATTGTAGGGTTGACTGCAGAATTTGATCGCTATTTTCATGACTATTTTGGGCTCACTTTGACCAGCAAAGAAGGCCGAGTTTGACTGGGTTTGGCCAAGCTACATAAAAGGACTGTTTGCTGTTGTGTTGACCAACTTTGACTTATTAGTTAGGGCAAAATTTCACTGTTGTTGACTACAGATTTGACAGGGCTGTTTTGACTCTGATTTGGAAAGTCAATTTTGAATTTTTTACTCTTTCTCTGTTGAACATTTGATATAATAATAAGAAGAATTGATCAAAGGGTTTTCCCCATCTTGGGCTTTTTCCCTAACATCCACCTGTCCTCTTGTCTTAGCTTGTCTTTTGCATTTTGTTATTCATGTTCTATCTATAGTTATTGTCAATGTGATTATTATTGTAAAACTAAATTGGAAATTGTCATTGGGTTTCTAAAAGGACATTGAAGTAATTGTGCTAAGCATAGAACATACCATTGTTAACTAAAATTAACGTGGTATCAAAGCCCAGGTGAAGACAAAGCCGAAGCAAGAGAGAGAAACGCAACCACTAAAAGAGATCTGTTGGACAAGACTATTGAACAAGTCTTTGTGGCTTCTACATCCTACTTCAAGACGGAGGACAAGCTTAATGACAAATCTGACTATCATGCATGGAAAATGACTTTCGACATGATTTTGGAAGAGCATGATGCAATGGACTATGTGCAAGGAAAAGTGGTGGAGCCTCCTTCAAATGCACTGACTGCTCTTAAGACGAAGTATAAGAAAGGTGAGGTCAAAACTAAGAAAATTATCATTGACTCCATTCAAAAGCATTTGGTTGCCTATATTTCAGATTTAGAAACACCTAAGATGTATGATAAGTTGGTTGGGATGTTCAAAGTGAACAATGCAAATCAAATCCTCTTTCTCAAAAACAAGTTGAAGGACATCAAGATGGATAAAGGGGAGTCTATCCAATCCTATTTCATGAGAATAACTCAAATCAAGAATGACCTACTATCTATTGGAGAAGTTATTGTTGACATAGAGCCACTCTCATTGCAGTTGGAGTTCTTTCAAGACCTTGGGATGTATTTGTCACCACTATTTTCAACAATGACAGGATACCTAGTTTTGATGAGTTATTGGCTAGATGCACCCAAAAGGAGACAAGAACAATGGAGAGACATAAGCCCTCCAATGGAAATGAACCTATTGCTTTCTTCGCACATGCAAAGAGGAAGAATAATGTTGGTTTGAGAAGACAGGGTCAAAGATCCAAGAAGGGATTCAAAGAAGGAAGAAAAGGAAGGTGCTACAGTTATAACAGGTTCAACCATTATGCTAGAGAGCGCCCTCACAAAAGGAATACTCCAAGGGATGATGACAACAACAACAACAATAATTTCAAATGCAATGGAAATCAAAGGAACAATAGGTTCAACAACAAAGGAAAGAGAAATGTTGCCACTGCTCGAAATGGAAATGGTTGACCTCCCAAAAGGATGAGAAATACCATGTATGATGAAAGTAATGTTGTAGAAAAACAAGATGAGTTCTATCTTATTTCCGCTCTATCTACTACCTCTCCTCCAGTTACTTTGGATCATTGGTTGATTGATAGTGGAGCCTCAAGGCACTTCACTCGATACAAGGAGGCCCTCTCAAATTTGGTTGAAAAGAAGACTAATTTGAAGATCATACTTGGAAATAATTCCACCTACCCTGTGAAAGGGATAGGTACTATCTCTCTTCTCTTGAATCAAGGTCAAACAATTCATCTTCAAGAAGTATTGTATGTGCCTGATTTGAAGAAGAACCTGGTGTCTATTTCTACGATGGAAGATAAAGGCTTCAAGGTAGAATTCGTTAATGGAAAGGTACCTATTTGGCAAAGAAACCATAAAGATGCATTTACTCTTGGATTTAAGGTTGATGGTCTCTATCAAGTTGGAGGAAGTCCTTTGGGAGCTTTGGCAAGCGATACTTCTCTTCAATCTGAGCTATGGCGTTAGAGATTTGCCCACTTACATTACCTAGCCTTACTTGGGGTAAGGAAGATGGTCACACGTATGCCCGAGTTTAACATGAACCATGAAGGTGTTTGTCAGGGTTGTGCAACTGGGAAACATATAAAGGGACCATTCTCTTCTAGTGAGAGCAACACAACCAATTTTCTTCAATTGGTCCATTCTGACCTATTTGGTATGTTGTCTGTAATGTCACTGGGAGGATACTTATATTATGCAATCTTTTTGAATGGCTTTTCACACAAAACATGGATCTATTTCTTGAAGAATAAGGATGAAGTGTTCAAATGGTTATGTTCTTTCAAAGCATTGGTGGGAAATCAATCAAGGAAGAAGATCAAGATATTGAGGACCAACAATGGAACCAAATATAAATCAAATGAATTTAATGACTTTTGCAGAGAGGCTAGCATTAAGAGGGAGACAATTGTTCCATACACTCCTGAGCAAAATGGAGTTACAGAAAGGAAGAATCAAACAATCATGGAAGCCACTTGTGCCATGCTCAATGATCAAGGTCTACCGACATTCGTATGGGGAGGAGTTGCCTACACTGCAATGTATGTTCAAAATAGGAGCCTGCATCAAGCTTTGTATTTCAAGACACCCGAGGAGGTCTTCATTGGTAACAAACCTGATGTTTCTCAATTTAGAATATTTGGCTGGCCTGTGTATTTTCATGTACCTAAAGAGAAAAGGAATAAGTTTCTTGGGAAGAAAGGCGTATTCATTGGCTATAGTAAAAATTCAAAGGCATATAGAATCTATGTGCCTAGTCAAAGAGATGTGGAAGGAAGCCGTGATGTTACCTTTGATGAAGACATTGCCCTCAGGAAAGCCAGAGATATCCCTATCCCAAGGAAGGACGATGATGATGTTGCCAAAAAAAAGATGAACCTCTGACGTATGAGCCTATGCCCGATGTTGAAGGCCTGATGGATCCTATTGACCCACCTCTTGGTGATCCCTCTACCCTAAGGAAACGACCACTATGGCTCAAAGATACTCTCGAAGATATTGAAAGACATACCGTTCCAAGAGGGACATTTCGCGAAAGTAAGAAGTTGAATAGGTATAAAGGGTACTAGGCTGCTATGAGTACTATTGTTCAAGCTGAACCATGCTCGTTCGAAGAAGTCGTAAAGCACCAAGTATGGAAAGGTGAGTTGAATGAAGAATATGAATCGATCATGAAGAATGATGTCTAAGATGCGGTGCCTAGACCTAAGGACAAGTCCGTGGTCACATCTAAATAGCTTTACAAAATTAAACATGGAGCTGACGGGAGTGCTGAAAAATATAAGGCTTGGTTCATTGCTCGAGGCTTCTCTCAAAAGGAAGGAGTGGACTATGACGAGATATTTTCACCGATTGCCCAATACACGACTATCAGATCTGTAATTTCTCTCATTGCCAATAAAGGACGGAGCCTACATCAAATGGACATCAACACTGTTTTCTTGCATGGCTCGCTTAAGGAGGAAGTCTACTTGGAAAAACCTCAGGGGTTTGAAGTACAAGATCGAAGGACACTTGTATGCAAGTTGAAGAAAGCCATTTATGGGTTGAAGCATGCCCCTAGGGCCCGGTATGAGAGGATTGACAGTTATCTTATGAAGTTGGGATTTACGAGGAGTTATGTTGATCCAAACCTATACTTCAAGGTTGAAAAGGACATGTCTGTCATTTTGGTCCTTTATGTTGATGACCTCTTTTTGATAGATGTTGACCCTCTCATTTATCAATGCAAGAGGGAGTTGACTTCCGAGTTCGAGATGAAGGACTTAGGACTGATGCATTACTTCCTAGGCCTGGAGGTTTGGCAAAATCTAGGTGAGATTTTCCTTTCTCAAGGAAAATACATTGTGAAGTTGCTCAAGAGATGTGGGATGGTGTATTGCAAGTCTGTGTCTACTTTGATGGAACTCAACTTCAGGAAGCTATGTGGAAGTGTTGCTAGAACCGAATTGGCAAACCCTTTCGAGTATCGACAACTTGTGGGGGCCCTGATGTTCTTGGTAAACTCCCGACCAGACATATGCAACGTTGTGAATACTTTGAGTCAGTTTATGGTTGAGCCTCATCACATACATTGGATTGCTGCTAAGAATCTCTTGAGATATCTTCGTGGCGCAATCGACTATGTGCTAAGATACATTGTCGGGAATTTGAGGCTTCATGGATATTTTCATGTTGACTAGGCAGGTAGTGTGGTGGATCGAAAGAGCACGTTTGAATGTTGCCTCTCATTGGGGTCTGCTTCGATTTCTTGGATGAGAAGGAAGCGAAAATCAGTTTCTCTAAGCACCATCGAGGCTGAATACATCAACAAGTATGGCTTGTTGTGAAGCTTTATGGTTGAGGAAGCTCTTCAGTGAACTATTTGGGCACGTGCTAGATACCATCGTGATCTATTGCGATAACCAGAGTGTGGTTCACTTTTCAGAGAATCTTGTGTTCCGCGACCGCTCCAAGCACATTGATATTAGATACCTCTTTATCCAGGATATGGTACAACGGGGAGTAATAAGGCTCCAACACATCAGGATTGATGAGCAGATTGCCGACATTCTCACGAAGCCCTTGGGGTAGGTCAAATTCTTGGCCTTCCAAGAGAGACTTGGAGTCGTGGAAGGACCCTCTCATGAGGGTCTTGCTTGAGTTGGAAACTGCGCTTTGGGAACTCCCGGGGCTTGGGGTAGTACGATAAAATAAAAAAATTGCGGTTTTTTCACTTAACCGATAATATCACGCGGTTTTTTCGAAAGTTTTTTTCCCAAAAATTCGCTGAAATAATCGCGATTCGATGGGAAAAAATTGTATAAGGAATTGTGGACTGTTACAAACAAATCTGAGATCCATTACTTGGTTTGAAGAGTCTATTGTGTCTTCTGAAAATCGATGGCATGATGTGACAACCAGAACTTGTGGAATGAATGTATCAATGCTAGACTACCATTTTTGTATTCTCTACATTGTCTGCAATTCAATCTCTGCGTTGATTGTTTGTACGCCCAAAAATTAGTTTTAATGTGTCAAATTGAACCTGCATGGAGCTTGGTTGATTCCTATTAATCGTGGAAGGAATGAGAATACCTAGCAGTGTTGGCTCTTGTCTATTAGTGAAACACCTAGATAATGCACCCAGCAAGCGTTGTAGCATTAGGGCACTGAAAGTTGGATACAAACCTTTGCATTGAGAATACAGTTATGTGTGTTTGAGGGATATTGTAAAAAGGTGGCTTCATCAGCACTGAATGGTATTGGCCCAAGAAATATATACTTGGAGCTGCAACGGTTATTATTTTTGTATTTTCCAATTTTTTCCCCTCGCCGATATTATCCTGATTACGATTTTTGCAACATTGTGGGGTACTTCTTGGAGCTATGAGCAACCATAGGGTGAGTGGTTGACCTTCCCCTATAGGTGCACTGTGTATAGGGTGAGTGGTTGACCTTCCCCTACGATTGATGATGTGTGTAGGGTGAGTGGTTGACCTTCCCCTACGATTGATGATATATGCATACGATGAGTGGTTCACCTTCTCCTGTAGATGCCCCAACATACATCCTACCCATGTAGTCTGGGACTCATGGGAAGTACCTCTCATCTAGCCAACGAGTTGGGAAAAGGGGATAGGGACCACTGCACTACATATGAATGCATCGTGTACTACTGTATTTCCTGTCATATTCCCACTTAGCAATATTCCTAAGGGTAAATATCCATTTTTGCCAATTTTGTCATGTTTTGGACTTTCACGGAGGAAAAGTGGGTTGTAGGACCCCACTTGAAGTTTTGGAGCTAAGGCAAGGGCCCAACGTAGGAGAAAGGGGAAAATTGAATGGTTAGTGGATGGTGGGGACCACACCAAGGAGGGAATACACTACCCTCTTGGAAATACACACTCTTGGAGGGGAAAGGTGGAGGAAACCGATGGGTGGGCCCCACATGGGCAAATTGGATGCACAATGACAAAATAGGAGGAGGCACTCATTTTTGGGCATCTTGATCATTTGAATATTCACCTTGACTAGCACGCTTGAGATGGATGCCAAGTTTGTATTTGCTGTTGAGCATAACATCCTTTAGGTGAGAATCTCACCCTTGGTTTGGTGGACCTCAAGTGCCAGTGCTAGGGGGGAGTCTTCATCAACCTTAAATCTGATCCGAGAACCATTTTAGCGTATTTGTGGATCTGGCTTAGCAATGGGACGCAAGAAGAGGAAACACACAATCATAGGAGGAGCTGTTGTTGGACAATTGATTTGCTAGGTCATCGGGACAATCAAAGGACAATACTTGCTAAAGATTTAGGGGAGTTTCACGGCCTCTTTCAGGGAGGATTCGACTGGGCCAAGCACTCATCAACAGGGACTGTGTGGGCCTGCACAGTGCCTCCTTGGGCTGCACATGGGGCATTGAAAGGAAGAGGAATTTGGGGTTGAAACTTGTGGGGGAGTTTTGGAAGTTGCTTTGCTGAACATCTCAGCCATTTTGGGGGCCTACGGCAGTGACATTTACAGGTGGGGCGAAATACCCAGCAGCTAGTGGAGCTAGGAGAAGTTGGGCCGAAATTCCGAGGTTAACATTTGGCGAAACCATTGTTGGGTTTTTGTGGGTTATTGGTGGAGAGGTCGGGGTTAATTTCCCAGAATTTTCTGAGCACCGAAGGAGGTCCTAACAACCATTTCTTGCAGCTAGCAGTGCAGTTTTCTGAGGGCCAACACAGAGTTTTGTTGGGGACAACCATACTTGTGTTCGAGCAGCTGATTTCGTCACCTAGGAATTGTTTGCTTGCCTTGGGCAAGCCTAGGTGCATGCATTTTGATCTTATATTGTACCCCCATCATTTATCTTAATAAAATGGCTTAGCTCAGCTCAAATTTTGGCATTGTATACGTGTTTAATATGGTGTAAAATTTGTGTCTGTTTTTTTGCTATGTTTGCTTTGTTTATCATTGTAAATTTCCCTTAGGAATATTATAGTTGGTATTAGAGCTCATAGTCTTGGCTTAGCTTGTGGAAGTAGCTACCAGTCTATGACACCAAAAGATCAACAAAACCTGACTTACCAGAGACAGAGGTATAGGAGTAGAGAAAGACAGTTGCAAATTACCCCTGATCCAGTGACAATTGAACCGGAGGTTGGGAGGCCAAACACGGGGGATAATGAGGGAGACAGAAGAAGTAAAGAGGAGTTTGCCCAACACCTTCTCAAGGCCATTCAATATTTGTCTAAGGGTATTGATGAGATGAGGCAGTAGATTTGCAGCAACAACAAGGGAAAAGGAATTCATGGGGAATTTCAATTGGGTGAATGCTCTGGGACTTCGCAGCACCACACAACTAATGCTCCCAACGTACCACTTGTTCTTAGTACACCACCCAGATCCACTATCCCCATGTTTTTAGCATCCGGTGCTAGAGGGAGGCAAGGGTAGGAGGAGATGTGCATGGGGGACTATTTTGTGGGTTATCAGTCATATGGGCCCGACTTTAGGGAGGTTATTACCTTTAAGGACTTCTGCCAGCTGAAGGGTAACAATAGGAGTAAGGGACAGGGTGGAGGAGGCTATGCACATGGTACTGATTTGCAGCGCACCATCGGGAGATTGTTCCTCCCAACTTTTGATGGCTCATCGAAGAGCTCAACTAGGGCATGGGTTGAGAAGTTAGATGTCTACTTCCAACTCAATTAGATGACAGAGGTGGAGGCAATTAAAATTGCCACATTGCATTTAGAGGGGGAAACCCACGACTGGTGGTTCCATGGGCTAACCACGATGGGGCATGCAGGAGTTACAACCCATGAAGATTTCACTAGGAGGGTGTTGGAGCATTTTGAGAGGAGAGACCCGGAGGAGCACTTTGGGGAGTTGACACGGCTCAAGCAGACAGGGAGTGTTGAGGTCTACATCTCTGAGTTTCTGAGATTGTCAGTGATGGTGCCCGATGTATCAGAGGCCAGGAGGGTTTTCATGTTTGTAGAGGAGCTGGCAGAGCCACTGAGGGGATTGGTGAGGTCCAATAGGCCCACCACCTTGCAGGACGCAGTTGTGAGAGCTCAGGACTTGTAGGGTGCTCTACCCAAGGCCAGAGCGTAGATACCACCTAGATAGGGGTTCCAATAGTTGGATGAGGAGACTCGGAGAGACCTTCAGAGGAGGAAGCTATGCTTCACCTGTCAGGAACCTTGGGCACTAGGCCATAGATGCACAACACACAAGGGCCATTACATTGAGGTCTTCTCTAACAGTGACCAGGAGGACGATGTAGAGTTGGAGGCAGGCGAAGATGACAACGGGCACGTGTGGAGAGTGGACCATCACCACCAAGGGGAGCTCCTTTCGCTCCAGCAGGAGGGGTCCTTGCGTCCTTACGTGGGGTACCCAAGTTTTTGGCGTTGAGGATCAGGGGCACCGTGCAGGGACAACATGTCTCAGTTTTGGTGGATAGTGGGGCCACCCATGTCTTCATCCATGCACAGATGGTCCAAAGGAGAGGGATCACGACCAAGGAGTTTGAGGGAATCTCAGTCCTTGTGCCAGGGGACAAGACCATGCAGTGTACGCGATATGTTCCCGCTTTGACAATGACCATGGGGAATTATTCAATGACGAATCATTTCTTTGTGGTGGATGTACCAGACACCAATGTGGTGATGGGTGTCTAGTGGCTCTATTCTCTTGGTCCAGTCACTACTGATTGGAGGAAGTTGGAGATGGGGTTTACAGGGTCGAATGGAAACTTAGTTGTTCTTTAGGGCATGTATTCTTACCTTTCATAGACAGTCTCAACATACACAATAGAGATTGAGCCAATATAAGGTTGAGCTTCATCATATACATTGGATTGGTGCCAACAATCTTTTGAGGTATCTTCGGGGCACAATCATTTATGGACTGAGATACATTGCCGGAGACGTGAGGCTTCATGGTTATTCTGATGCTGATTGGGCTGGCAGTGTGGTGGATTGCAAGGGCACTTATGGATGTTGTTTTTCTTTGGGTTTTGCTTCGATATCCTGGATGAACAGGAAGCAGAAAATGATTGCCTTGAGCACTACTAAGGCCGAATACATAGCTACTAGTATGGCCTCCTATGAAGCTGTCTAATTGAGGAAGCTCTTTAGTGAGTTGTTTGGACATGTTGGATACCACCGTGATCCTTTGCGACAACCAGAGTGAGATTCGATTATCAGAGAATCCCGTGTTTTATGATCACTCCAAGCATATAGATATCAGGTACCACTTTATCCGAGATATGGTACAACGAGGAGCAATAAGGCTCCATCACATTGGGATTGATGAGCAGGTCGCCGATATTCTGACAAAGCCCGTGGGGAAGGTTAAGTTCTTGGCCTTCTGAGAATGACTTGGAGTCGAGGAGAGACGCTCTTATGAGGGTCCTGTATGAGATGGACATTGAGCTCTAGTAGCTCCAGGGGGCTTGAGGTACTTCTTGGAGCGATGAGCAACCATAGGGTGAGTGGTTCAACCTTCCCCTAGTGGTTTGCTGTGTACAGGGTGAGTGGTTCAACATTCCCTTGCGATACCCCTTGGCAACATGTAGGCAGGATGAGTGGTTCATCCTTCTCCTGCTAAGACATCCTACCCATGCATTTTGGGACTCATGGAAAGTACCTCTCATCTGGCCAATGAGTAGGGAAATGAGGATAGGGACCATAGTACTT
Source organism: Pinus taeda (assembly GCA_000404065.3). Taxonomy (NCBI): domain Eukaryota; kingdom Viridiplantae; phylum Streptophyta; class Pinopsida; order Pinales; family Pinaceae; genus Pinus; species Pinus taeda. The sequence goes on from APFE031269418.1 coordinate 51,753, forward strand.
CATGGATGCATCGTGTACTATCGTACTCCCTATGCTAGGATGACCGATATTGATCTAGGATCAATTGGAACTGACTTCGGGTCAGTAAGAGTGGTATGAGACACTCTCTTTTGATTGGAACTAACTTTGGGTCAGTAAGAGTGGTATGACACACTCTCCTTTGATTGGGACTGACTTCGGGTTAGTATAGAATGGTAGGATACATTCTCGATCACTTCTTCTTCTTCATAGTTCAGCGGAGCAGAGCAATGCATTGATGGCAGAGATAGTACAGATTGGCAGATGGATTAGCAAATGGAGTTCTCCCTAGTTGAGAGGGAGTGTTAAAATTGGCAACTAGGGCCAAACTCCACATGGGCCATCTCATTTATGATAGTTGATATTTTTCTTGGATTCCTCTCTCCGAGAGGTGTAGGATTGATCTAAAGATCATCCGATTCTGACATGTACAAATGAAGTTATGAATTTATTTTGATTATGGTCAAATTGTCAAGGTTAGGCAACAAACTTATGTAGGCTCAGAAGCCCAAAAGTCAAGTCTATTCATCCTCAATGTTGCATATAAATAGAAGGTGACTTAGCCTCATTTGGACCAGTGATGATAATATCGCCGAAATATCGGCGATATTAGTAAATATCGCGCTATTTCAGGCGAGCCGATATATCGGCAGGGAAAAATCGCGATATTTTGTGGGTTATAAAATCGCACGCTAAATTCGATAAATCGGCGATAAATCGGCAAATATCGCGATATTTAGGAAATTATCGCGGGAGGTTGTGCTATATATGCGATTTCGTTGGTTTGTTTGTTTTTCATTTCAGTTTTTAACTTTTTCGTTGCCGAGGGTTTCGTTTACGGTAAAGACCATAATCGCGTTTACCATGACTCTGCCGAGGGTTTCGTTTACCTGCGGATGCCCACGCCACGACTCTTCCGGTGCCCGACTCCAACTCTCCAGCAATTATCTAGAATCGGATTCTGCAGTCACCAGTGTGCACAGCTCCCACGGGTTCAAACTTCAAACGGTATTTCGGTTTCCAATTCCCGTCATATTTCTGTGACACACTAACTTAAATGTGATCAAATTTCTGTGAGATCTTTGGGCACTTGACAGTCCAGCAAAGTCACTAACATTTTTGGTCGTTAAGAACTTAAGACTCTACATAATCCATGCCATGACTTTTTTATCGATTGTAAAAATTTTCACAAGCTTTTAAACTCAGTGAGTCAGCCTCATCAGCTTGCTAATATCAGCCTCATCCCTTTTAAACTCATTTCAAAGCTAGATGGGCGGGACACCGACAGACTACAACAAGAACGAAGCCCTGGTGGATAGCTTAATGGCTTGACGATAACCAGTGGACCGATGCCCTGTTCACAAGTGTTAAACTGGCAATTTAAATTTTAAAATATGTCTCTAGATCTAGGTCTGCTTTGTTCTATATCTGGTATGCTTGAGAAAAAAGAATGAAGAAAGTTGTTCTATAAGGCTGTTATTGCAGATTATGTGTTCTTTTATTTCACTTGAGAAAGTTATTTTGGCTGGACCAGCTTACTACCAGAGGTCTCAGTTGTAATGTAGCTTTTAGGTAACAGAAGACGCTATAAAAACTCATGTCCAATTCCTTTTTATTATGCTGTTACATTATTATTACATAACTGTTTGTGCAGTATTTTACCCTACAGAATAATCGATATTCCACGTTTTCTGCTTATTGCTATTGCCTTTCCTGTGTTAAGCAATTGGGACGTGCAAAAATTTCTGTTTCTGAGTCAGGGATGCCAGAACTCTTTTTGGATCAAGGCCTTATGTAATATTTAGCTCTCTTTCAATATTTTAAAATTTTGCCCCAACATCACTAGAAACCACAGTAGGAAGCTGAACCAGGTATTTGTAAGTTGTAACTTGTAACATTGTATGTAAAAGCAAAAGTTTTTATTTACAATAGGCCTAAATGATAAATGTCTATAATTCAGTTTAGCATCCTTTCTTTATTTAAGGAACAATTTGATATCAGTAGAAGGCTTATGGTTTGCATTGTAATTAAATCATTAATTGACTTATGCATTCTTTGTTATTAACTTATTTGAATTTTGTAATTTAGTATTACAGTTAATTATTATTTATTAAGTTACTAATTCCAATTTTTTTTGGTGCTATAGGTTTCCTTTTGAGTTAGCCCACTACAAATTTACAAAATACAAATATGCCGAAAGCCTTGGACCCATTTTGGGAGTATGGGACTCCTGATGGTGGGAGTCGGGCAAATCTATCATGCAAATTGTGTGGGACTAGGATGACAGGCGGGGTTACGCGATTGAAATACCATCTCGCTAAACTGCCTGGACATGATGTTGGGCTTTGTACAGTTTCTAGTGCGGAGCTTGTACGAAAAGCTCTTGAGGCAATTGAAGAAAAGGACAAAAAGAAGGAAGAGGCGGAAAGAAACAAAGATGAATGTGCAAGTAGATCTTTCGGGATATCTTCTCCTGATTTTGGTGGTGAGGATATTGGATTTGGGCCTAGTGGGAGGGGCTCCACAACTGGCACACCATCACATGGTACTTTGAGTGTAAGTGCGAGGTCATCATTTTTTGTTCCACGAACAGGACCTGGAGCACAACCTGGCATAAAATCGCTTGTTAAAAAGAAGGAGAAGCAAGAAGCAGATAGAGTCATGGGGAGGTGTATTTTTTGGAGCGAATTACCTCTCAGCATCACAAAAACAATCCCATATTGGCAGCCAATGTGTGATGCTATTGCTGTTGTGGGCCCAGGGTACAAAAGTGCCAATATGAGGAGTTTCGGGGGTCATTCTTCAAGCAGAAAAACAGGACATCAACTCTAGATTGGCGGAGTTGAAAAAGACATGGGAAGTCACTGGATGCACAGTGATGTCTGATGGTTGGACAGATAGGAAGGGTAGGACCCTTCTAAATTTCTTGGTACATTGTCCCAAAGGTACCATGTTTATTAAATCGTTGGATGCATCAGAACATATCAAAAGATGCAGCAACGATATGTGAGTTGTTAGATGGGATCATTCGGGAGATTGGTGTGCAGAATGTGGTGCAAGTCATAACAGACAATGCAGCTAGTTATGTGTCTGTCGGCAGAATGCTTATGGAGAGGCATCCCACATTGTTCTGGACTCCATGTGCAGTGCATTGTCTCGATTTGTTGCTTGAGGATATGGGGAAACTCTCCTTCATCAAGGAGGCAGTTGATATGGCTAGGCGCATCCCCAAGTTTATTTATAACCACGCTTTTGTTCTTAGCCTTATGAGGAGGTACACTAAAAACAAGGAGTTGCGGCGTCCTGCCATCACACGTTTTGCCACAACCTTTATTACTCTTCAGTCTTAGTTCGAGTTGAAGCAAATGTTTGTGTCTGATGATTGGCGTAATTCTAGATACAACAGGAGACCTGAATGGAAAGCCATTGCAAAAATGGTGTACTCTGAGACATTTTGGCATGGAGTAGAAGAAGCACGTGCAGTTAGCGAACCTATAGTAAAGGTTCTTAGATTGGTGGATGGAGAGAAGCCTGCAATGGCTTATTTGTATGAGGGCATGGATAGGGCCAAGGAGGCCATTCGTTCCTATTATGTAGACAAGGGTTCTGCTGGCCTTCATAGGCAGATGGTGTTATGGGATGTGATCGATAGTCAGTGGACAGGGATGCTTCATCGACCCATTCATGCAGCATCACTCTTCCTCAACCCCGCATTTTCATACAAATGCAACTTTGATTTTGATGGCGAGGTGATGGAAGGGCTCCATACCTGTATTCAGAGGATGGTACCTGATCTTGAGCTTCGTAGCAAAATCAATCGCGAGATACAGTCTTATCGGGATTGTGTTGGCCTATTTGGCTTTGATGATGCTATTAGGGAAAGGACCCTCTTCATGCCACGTAAGTGAGAAGTCATCACTCATTAGAAATTAGAAATTTGAATTTAAATATGTTTTAACTTTTAACTTTTTGAATTTTTTATTTCATTATTTTGTTGTAGATATTTGGTGGCGAAGCTATGGTGCAAGGGCACCAAATTTGCAAAAATTGGCTATACGAATCTTGAGTCAAACATGTAGCTCTTCAGGGTGTGAGCGCAATTGGAGTGTGTTTGAGAAAATACACGCCAAAAAGCGCAACCGGTATAACTTTGAACTCAAGCCTTCAGTTG
>APFE031269418.1:55961-75256 GCA_000404065.3 Pinus taeda
ATTTTTTATGCTTGCCGATATTTTGCCGATATTTTCGCCGATATTGCCGATAAGATATTTTCTGGACCCTCGCCGATATTTTCCCGATACCGATATTATCAACACTAATTTGGACACACTCATCGTCACACCTCTCTCTTTGTCCTCATTGATTGGGTACGGATTTCTAGGCATCTCTGTCTCCACACTTTCGAAATTTCAGGAGAGCGAAATTTCAGGAGGCCGAAATTTCAGGAGACCGAATTTCTAGACAGTTTGACCCAACGTTGACTGCAGCTAGGGCTGACCGCAGGTGGGTTGTTTGACCAGACTTTGATTGGGCTGAATTTGACCGTTTTGAGGGTTGTTTTATCTTGCTGTTTGGAGGCCGAAGTTGACTGATTTGCTGAGGGTCAAATCTGCCCTGTTGACCAGCGTTGACTTTTCTGGTTAGGGCTCTTTTGCTGCTGTTATAAATGATCAGATTTGTAAATTGTACTATCTCTCTCTGCTGAACTATTGAAGACTAAAAGAAGATTTGATCAAGGTTTCCCCACATTGGGGCTTGTCCCTGGCTGGTGCCACATCTTGTGTCCTCTTGTCTTGGCTTGTCTTCTACTATTTATGTTTATGTTCTATTTGCATTTTACTATCATATTGATGTGATTGCTAATTTGAATATTGATACTGGGCTAATACAAAAATTGAAGTAAAATTGCTCTAAACCATAGAACATACCATTGTTGCCTAAAATTAATAGGTTGTCACTCTGATCCCCGCCCTCTCCATTCTAGTTGTCTCCCTACAACAAGCTATGGGGGGTAGTCCCTATGAAATGTGACGATGGGAGACTTGGTGGTAACCAAACAAGTCTGGGAGACACAACTGAATGGCCTAGAAACTTGGTCGAATTAGCATGTTAAAAAATTTGATTAGATCTATTATGGAAGATCAGTGCCTTAAATGGAGCCAATTACTTGCTTTAAATCAATTATTTACCAAGTCACAAAATGAAAAGTTGTTGCTTAAGGATGTTTCACTATCCTAAATGAGATGCAAATCGTACAATCTAAGTGAGATGCAGAATCTTGGTTTATTTTAAGTTATATGCCTATTTTAAGTGCATCCTTCCTCTTAACTGTTTTGAATCTAGTCTCTACTCTCTAGAGTAGGTTCTAAGAGAGAAGTGAAGAGGAAGTAGGCTAGGGCCTGGTTAATGATGCCTCACTTTAGGTTCTAACCACCCGATGCCTCTGGCGCCGCAAAGACTGTGGCTCTGACCACTGCAAGGTCACTATGTTAACCACTAAAGAGGTGCTAAACTCCTCAAGCTAGATGAGTAAGGGTGGTCCTATCTTTCTATCAACCAAGCTTATGCTTGGAGCTAAATTGATTAATGCAAGACTAATCCTAGGATGAAATGCAAAAAATGAGTGCAAAGACTTCGATGAGATTAGTTATTTAGATTAAATACTCCAATAAGACAAGTTCTCTTAGATATTCAATATGGGAGCAACTTAGATGAAACACTTAATAAGTAAATTATCTTGAATGAAGCCGGATGGGAAACAAAAGAGATTATAATTAGCCAAAAATGGACTGGCCTTATTACTTCTGATCACAAAATCACTTAAAGAGCAAGATTAATTAATAATTCCAAGTGATTAGCAATATTAGGCAATCAAGAGCTACAACAAGATTTATCCAATTAACAAGAGAAACCTGAAATCACTATGATATGATGCCCAATTTGAGTTATTCCACTAGCTCAATACCAACACGGTATCTACCACAATGATTATTCAAGACAGCCAATTAAGATTTACTTCTTGCCACAATGAAAGTAGATACTTATTGTAAGAACATAAAAGAGATTGCTAACAAGGACTTTGTGATTAAAGAATATCAACCATGAATGACTGAAATGTAACTATAAGCAATGATGCAAGGAGATTACTAACAGAGATAGCCAATTTGATCCAAGTATACCAATTACCCTTTAGAGTGTTTGTGTTCTTGTTAAGAAAATTGAATCAATGATTAATATTACACACTTACTTTGCCAATTAGATGAGATTGCAAACAATGAGGTACGCAAGAGATGCAAGAATGCAATGAGATGCAAATATGAGGCAGTCATCACAACAACAACACTTACCCAAGATGCAAGGAGAAATAGGATGACTGCTAACTACCTTCTTGCCACTGTTATGTCTATGATCAGACCTTACAGTGTTTCTACCAGACCTCAGATTGGTTTGGCAGTCCTTCCACAAATCACAAGAGATGTCATACAATCCCTATTAGTGAAGTAACCCAACAATGCAAGATATATGCCAATGAGAAGGTATGACTGTAGATTGCTTATTATGTCCCTGTTAGGTGTTTATATCACTGCTGTAGGTGATATATCAGACCTAAACAATCCTCCAAAATTCACTGCAATCCTTCAAACAAGAGTCCCTGTGAATTAGATTTATTTCTTTATGAATTTTACAGACTCTAGAAGCCAATTTTTACCACTGGTATATCAATGATCAGATTTAATGATGCATATATCAGACGTCTAGTTTAACATAACAGTCCTTCAAAAATTGGAAGGAAAGCCAAGCAATGCAAGCCCAATAATGCAAATGATAAAGCTAGGCTATCCTCAAGGGAAAGGGAGAGATTATTGCGAATTATGATTTTAAGAACACCACTGTAGAGTGAAATCAAACCTCTGCAAACTTATATCAGATCCTAGAAGCAGTATATCAGACCTCCCAGAATCACAAGCAAGTTAGAAAATCAAGGCACAAAAGGCATCACCAAGAGGCTAGGAATACAGCCAATCATAACATCCAAGCTTATGCGCTAGGAATATCAGACTGCTGCAAGCTTGTTTCGGACTTCTGCAATGATAATGTTAGTCTTTCAATAGACTCAATCAGTCATCAAAATTATGTAAGATGACAACCAAACATTTGTGATAAGTCTTGGTGTTATTTAGGATCTCTTTAGAATGATTATGATGTAATTTTACCACTATATGATCAACTTCAGATCTGATCTAGGATTATGACAGTCATACAGTGAGTTGTTTTAGCTGCAAGAAAGGAGAAATCAATTAGCAATGGATGATTATGGAAGAGAACCAAACCCTCAAGCCCTATAGCAACGTTTGGCCTAAATATTTAAACCTCTTCCTTTTCACTAGAAAATGTTGCCAAAAACCGTTAGAGAAATTTCGTTTAGGCCTGCAAAATCAAAGTTGGATCAAAGTAAAACAATTATAGCAATGATAACCTCCTAAAAATCTCTGCGGCTAAGCATAATAGGGCAAAAGAGGGAAGCGGCTATGCTAATCTAGCCTCTTTAGGGCTGCAGCTGCCCAATTAGGCCAGATCTAGCCTTCAGACAAATACAACCCTCTAGAAATGAGCCAAAAATGGCTAATATCCTTCAGGAAATTCAGCCTCAAACCCTAGACGTCTAGGGTTTCTGAGGTCTCCAATGCCAATTTCTTTTGTGATCCTCGAAGGATTTCACCTGCACAATTGAAGAGAAAATTTTCCAAACCCCCAACCCCAAGTGCTACAAAATTAAAATTTTTAAAATACAAGTGTTTTAAAAAATTATTTACAAATATCTACAATTTTTACAAAACATATTATTAGCTCTCATTAGCAAATTAATTCTTTGATAGCCCAAGATCAAATAAATTTTTTTTTTCTAGAAATTTTGAGATAAAATTTATGGATTAATAATTTCATAAGATAACCAGGCCAAAAACCCTCCTACAAAATAATTTACCAAAATAAAATCTTATAGCCCAAACATAGTCAGCTCTTCCCCACAGTCTGTGAAATTGGGGCCCAAAGGCCAGTGTACCTGTAAATCTCTATAATTTTCTCAAAATAAAATTGTTAGATCATATGGTGAATCAGATTCGTTAAGATAGCGTGTACCAATAGAATGTTCTTATCACTAACAAATGAAATAATAATTTATTATAACTATTCAACACAATATAGGGTCACACATAGCTAACACATACCACAGACCAGTAGAAGAAGAACACCATGAACTGAACCCCAAAGTCTTTCTATTATGAAAAAAATGTTCCCAACAGAGATGCAACCCAGTACAAAAAAAATCACCTCGTCCAAAGATATCCAATAGAGAAATCCCTCCAAGTGGAAAATAACGACTAATTGGCTTGATCCTTGTCAAAATAATCTCGAACATTGAAAATAACTTGATCATCTTTTAATTTCCACCATCGAATTTTTAATTTTGAGGAAAATTCGAATTTTTCTTAAAATCCACTTTTAATTAATCCAAAAATTAATGTTTTGGATTAATTTCCTCAAAAAATTGACTTTGACTTAACCACCAAGGTCCGCTCAAATTTTCTTAAAATATCCATTTTTCCCTTGGTGGGGGACCTCCAAAAATTGACTTTCCCTTGACCTACGAATTTTCCACTTGGAGAGAAATAAATTTCTCTATAATTATTTTTGACTCAAAATTAATTAATTTCTTGGCCCAGGATTTTAATTTAATTAGCTAGAAAAATTAATTAATCGACATTAGAGGGGACTAATATTTTTTCCACCCTCGAATATTTTAACCATGGTGTCTAAGTATGAGCCTTGAGGGACCATGCACAAAAATATTTTTTACATCAAGATATTACAAATTACAATTAATTCAACCCTCAAAGGGGGAATACACCTTCACATATAGACCCTCACGACTTTACCCAAATCTACGACTCAATATGATCTAGTATAGACCAAGTGGTTTGTAATAAATTAATTTAGCCAAATGTGCTTAAATTATTCCCAAACACACTTTTACAAAGACTCGATATAATACTAGGACTTACCTAAGACCTTGTCAATGAATTCCACCCTAGCTTTGGGGTTTAAGTTGGAAGAAAAACTCTGCTGATTATTTGTGTTTAGAAACACACATAATTTGGTGAGGTTAAAAATCTTCCTAGGATGAAATCTATCGCCAAAATCAAAGGCTTACCTAGGTGTTGTTACATAATGAAACGGTTATACTATCATCATTTATAATATAACTTGCAGAAATTGGGTTTACAATGATACAATGCGCTCGCTGATAACTTTGAACTTCGATTTTTTTCGTATCCTTGCATTCTACTTCCCTGGACTATTGACAATATGTGGTCAACAACACCTATAATTCCAGGATCGATTCAAAGTTGGTGCTCTGATACCGTGTTAGAATTTCCCGAACCCAGCACCCAATATTCGGTTCCTAGCAATTATCAACTGAATGAATACATAGCTAAGTTCCTAACACAAAAATATTTAGCGGAAGCAAAATTACTCAATCTGAATCACATACACATAAACAGATTTTTGCTCAATCAACAGTGCTTCATTAATAAATTAATCACGAAACTTATTTCGGCTCTCGTCTTGGGATAATGGCCCAACTGAGAAAATACAAAACTGATCACCAACCTTTTTGCATTCTCTCAGACCCAGCACACACTCACTAAGAAGCCTCTCTCAATCTTGTGCTGCTGTTGTGTCTTAGCTCTTCACTTTAGGCTCAATTTATAACTTTCCTAAGCTAAGATTGATGACCAAAATTAGCTTGTCAAGTTAATTGAAGATAAGTGACATTACTTTGGTTAACTATCCTATCTTTCGCTTTCTCTACTTCAACTAAAGTACAAGTCATAAATTTAGCTTGCTTTACATGCTCATTTCATGCATGTCATATGTAATGCATTCGCATGTTTGCAACTCACTTGCACCCTCTGCATGTCGCATGCAAGCTCCTCAAGAGGCAAATCAAGGTCCTTCTAATCAAGACACAAGACTAAAAGTACCCGCCAAGCTACAAACTCAACATAAAATTACTATTTTTTACCATCCTTTAAAACTATATTAGAACCTAACTTGTACTATAGATAAGCGTGACGAAGAGTTGCACTCTATGAAATAGGAAAATATCTCCCAATAACTCTAATTTATTTGTATGAAAACTACAATAATCTCCTATATACTCTAGTTTCTCACTAATTCACCATTGGGGCCTTGGTTCAGTAGTGAGGTCGACGGAAAATTATGCCATCCACCAGGGTTCCATTCTCCCTACGGTTTGTCTCACCTGAATGTGATGGTGAAAAAGGGATGAGATGGGTGCAAGTCTTGGGTGATTTTGCCAAATAGATACCCTTTAGACCTACCATTGGATCTGAAGAATGTCTATGTCATTAGGTGCAGCCTTTGACTTCATTGCATGTTTCTCAAAGCAACTTCCAAAATATTTTTTTGCTCTTATTTCTCTTATGAGATCAACTCCACTGATGTTCCATTTACTGATACAGTGATCCCTGATATTAACTTTCCAGTTTGATCCATACAGAGTTAGGAGGTTGTCAGGAAAAAAATTCTTTCAGATTTTTTCTTGGAATCTTGGTTCAGAATCATTCTGCAGTGGGACCAAAGGGTCAAATTATTCACAGAATCAATGAACAGTGAGAAATGGCCCCACATCTCCCTCTCTCTCTCTCTCTATATATATATATATATATTTCCCTTTTCCCAGCAACATGAGTCTGCAGCATGACCTATTGTTATGGATAACTACTGATATCATGCATTTGTAACATATTGAGATTATTGATCTTACAACCGGACATACTACATACTGTGTGGTCTTATTGTCGGGGAGTAAAGTGAGCTGACTTATTAAGTTTCTTGATTACAAGACAAATACAATATTATCCTCTGATCTGTTGGCCTACTCTTTTGATGTGGTTTGACAAAATTATGATAAAAGTAATAGATGGCATCTCACATTTTTGATTTGGGATGGGCAGTGGTTGGAGCAGAAATGCATTATACAGGTTGATGCTTCTTTTGTGGTTATGATTTTGAAACGTTTACAGATCACTGAGCGTCCTTTTCTCCTTCCATTTCAGTAGTTGAATGCTTAGGTCTTATGCCTTGTTAAACTTGTTCGCTTAGCTTATGGCAAGTATAAGGCGTTCCTGCATTTCCTTCTAGTAAAATGCTGAGCTCAAAATTGAGAAAACAATCAGTTTTCATTTACAATTGGAAATATATTTAATTGATGCAGAAAACTGGTATTGTCTCAGAAGTTCATTTTTAAGTGGTATACTCAATCTGCACATCAGCCCTAATCTTTTAGGACCTAGACAAAGTTGAACTTATTTTATGGAAGGTGTTGGCAACTTTTTTCTGCTTGCCCATACACAAACTATTAAAATCAAAACATAAACCATGATCAGATCTGGATGTGTATTCATTTCAACAGGAGCAAGTTTGTCACTTTAATGGTCCCTTGCATATCAACTCTTCATTTATGTGTTTCTTGGTTTTGCCTTTTTAATTTCCAATTTTATATGCTTAACTATTGTTTGCTGACATGTTTTATCTATCTATTGCAGATTGGAGAACTGAAAAAATTAGTTGAAGAAGGGAAAATAAAATACATTGGACTTTCTGAGGCTTCTGCATCAACAATTCGAAGAGCTCATGCTGTTCATCCTATAACAGCAGTTCAATTAGAGTGGTCCTTGTGGAGTAGAGATGTAGAGGAAGAGATTATTCCAACTTGCAGGTACAGGATGTTTTGGAGTTCAGATTTTCCATGTTTCCATTTGCCTACTATTATAAGTTACAAACTGAAAATTAAACATTTCATTGCAGGGAGCTTGGTATTGGAATTGTGCCATATAGCCCTCTAGGGCGGGGTTTCCTGTCTGCTGGAGCAAAGTTAATTGACAATTTAGAAGATGGTGATTTCAGAAAGGTATTTTGGATCCATTTATTCTTACTTCGTACATTTTAGCTTTATGAACAGTTTTAGTTCTTTGATAGATGGCTGATTTTATTCACATAAGCTTTCTACATTTTTACTCTTGTTCATGCTATATGAACTAGAGATATTGTTTGAAAAGGCATCATACATGCTCGCTTAGCCTTTCCATATCTTCATTTTCTTTCTTCTATTTCCTGATGACTAGGTGTGGATCGACTTGAATACATATCTTTGATTTTATGGCATATTTTTAACCTACTTTTTTTGTTTTTGTTTTGGTGCAGTTTATGCCAAGGTTTAGTAAAGAGAATCTTGAAAAGAATAAGGTTATATTCGAGGGAATACGTGAAATATCTTCAAAGAAAGGGTGCTCCCCCTCCCAACTGGCACTTGCTTGGGTGCAACATCAGGGAAATGATGTTGCACCCATACCTGGGACAACTAAAGTGAAGAACTTAGAAGAAAACATAGGTGCTCTTTCTGTTGAGCTCACACCCTTGGAGATGAAGGAAGTAGAAGATTTGGTGTCCTCAGCTGGTGTATTTGGAGATCGATATGGTGACATGAACACCACATGGATGAACTCAGAAACACCCCCTCTGTCTTCATGGAAAGCTGCAGTATAATGTTTTTTAACACATGCGAATGAAATCCGTGAAATATGTCTAGTAGGGAAGCTGTATTTCCTATAAGGGACACTCTGTTTTTACTCTTTAAAAATGTCTTTTTACATTAAACAGGGACTTAATACTTTTCCCCTTTCTGTTTTTGCTTTTTCTCTTCAAGGCATTATAGAGATGCCATGCCTTTGTATTTCTATTTATATGTTGTATGTCGGATCCATGTTTTGATTTGGAAATGTGTGTCGCATTTCAATTAACTATATGAAATACGTTGGGACAGATATTTGATAGGCTGTAGCCTGCCAGCAGAACGAACATACAGTTAATTAGTTGCAGCTGTCTCGTTTCTTCTTTCAACTGGTCATAGAATAGCAAAATTGTTGCCTGAAACAACGTTGAGTTAATTAGTTGTAGTTGTCTCGAGTTAATTAGTTGTAGTTGTCTCCTTTCAACAAAATTTGCTTAAAAAATCATGAAATCTTGATGCTAGGAAATCATATATGGAAAGCTGCAGTATAATGTTTTTTAACGCATGCCAATGAAATCCGTGAAATATGTCTAGTAGGGAAGCTGTATTTCCTATAAGGGACACTCTGTTTTTACTCTTTAAAAATGTCTTTTTACATTAAGCAGGGACTCGATACTTTTCCCCTTTCTGTTTTTGTTTTTTTCTCTTGAATGCATTATAGAGATGCCATGCCTCTGTATTTCTATGTATATGTTGTATGTCGGGTCCATGTTTTGATTTGGAAATGTGTGTCGCATTTCAATTTAGCTATACGCCGGGACAGATATTTGATAGGCTGTCGCCTGCCAGCAGAACGAACATATAGTTAATTAGTTGCAGCTGTCTCGTTTCTTCTTTCAACTGGTAATAGAATAGCAAAATTGTTGCCTGAAACAACCGAGTTAATTAGTTGTAGTTGTCTCCTTTCAACGAAATTTGCTTGAAAAATCATGAAATCTTGATACTAGGAAATCATATAATTTAGAAAATCCCACTGCTTGAACATGTGGGTTTTAATATATATATAAGTTCTTCATTGATGTGAACTCTAATATCTAATGAGAGTGATTAGAGTGAATTTTGAGAGATGAATCAACTGGAGGTCTAACCCTTGAAATCATTCGACAACCCAATCAATTGCCAAGTAATAATAATGTCTAATGACCATTCATGTGAAACTATCCACAATATTTCCTTAAAAAAATGACACACAAATGATGTCAATCAACATCTCAATCATCAATTTATCAGAAGCTATGGAATCTTTGCAACTGTATGGTAGTTGTTGAAACTTTATTTGAAAAGTATGTCAAAGGGATCCAAGCTTGAGATTTCAATAGCTCTTTCAACATTGTATCTATTAGTTTTCGTTGACCACTAAACATTTTTATTTAATATCAAACATCCTATGGTTTTGGTTGACCACTAGGCATTTTGACTTGATCAATGTACTCCCCTTTTAACCCTTTTAAAGTGCAGGGGAGCACCATTTTGAACTCAAAATTTAAAATTGGTTCCCAATCATGTCCAAAACAATTATTTTTAACAATTGATTGAAAGCCAATTTCTTTTGTGATTTTCCCCTGCAACTATGTCTTTAATGTCTCTGAACTCAATGGTAAGACATATGCCAAATCTTGAATTCTAAAAGTTATTACAGATATTTGATCCAGCTGCAATGAACTATTTATTGTTTAATTTTCCTTTTCTTTTGACATTTTTTTAAAATATGTATTTTTTTCCCATGATAAAAATAATGACGGAGAACAAAACACTATATTCATATAGCCAACTTGATGACAATGTTGACACAAATTTTCTCCTTATGTTTATCATCAAATGTCTCATCAACATTATTAACTTCTGCATCAACTTTTTGAACGTTTGAGTCATATCATGTCAATTTTTTGACATTAGAAATTCTCAAACTGAACTTGATTGGAATAGTTAAGAATATGAACATTGATGCCTTTTTCATATCCCAAGCCATGTCGATCTTTGTTGAAATGCAATTCACCCTAAGATTTGACAATGATTTTGCAAAAAACCATTATGTACATGTTGATCTTCTTCTATACATTCATGAATGTTTTCTTTTGTAACTTAAAAAAAAGTTCACATTCATTTATATCACTTTGGTATCATTTTGTGCTTTGTGACTTTTCTTCAACAAAAGTTGCCTTCATGAATTTATTGTTAATGAATAATTTCATCTCATAACCTATCAAGAAATTATCAATAAGATCTCTAGCTGTATCTATATAATCCATTTCATTAAATCATTTGAATCACAAGTAACATCAATCATTTGCATTAGGGCATTTGTATCACAAGTTGCATCAATCGTGTTCTCAATTTGCATTGTTAGTATTTCTTGATAATTTTCAATTAATTTTGATAATTTGATAAGTTTATCCTTCGAATAAGTTTTATTGTCAAGATCAACTGTCCAATTATCCAAACCATGTAAGGAGTCTTATGGTTGTTTGACTTACTGATTAGTGTTTTTACAGATGCCTTCCTCCTTGACTAGTCACCCACTGATTTTCTACTTTTAAATGGTTGCAACGCCATCCTTTGTAAAATTCAATGACTCAAATCTAATGGCTTATCCATTAATTTGTACAATTCAACAATTATTTTGTTCAATGAAGTTATTTAAAAAGTTAGTGACTTTGACATGAATCTATTGAATATTGAACAATTTTCCGTGAGGTAGACATACCATGGTGTTGTAAACATTGTAATATTTTTATTTATAATTTTGTAGTTAATAAAATGATGATGACCAAGACCAAGAGACCCTGAGCACATACCAAGACCAAGAGACCAAGTGGGAAAAAGTGAGGGATCCATTGAATTTTATTTTTTGTCAAAAATCTCATCCTACATATCATCTTCACCTTATTTAAGCCATGAGTAGTGGAGAAAACCATTTCCTAAAGTTAATCTATCTCTCCTATACTAGGAATGTGTATCCCCTACATCTTGGGAACAAGAGGAAGTAGTGGGTGGGACTTCTTGTGGGAAAAACTATTCATGGGAAATTCGATCCAGAAGAAGGGGGCCCAAAAAGATGGAGGAAAAATGAATATAGTAAGACTTGAATAGCAACGAATGTGAAAATTCCTTGAAATGCAACAATTGAAAATATTTCTTCTAACTGATAAATTAATCATGCAATTTATTTTGTTTACAGAAAAATAATGAAAGATTCACTACAATTTCTTCACCAAATAAAATACCGCAAAAGCAAAAAAATAGGAATTGAGAAATACAAGTGCACACAAATTTTGACAATGTTATTTTTGGACAAAAGTCCCTGGAAAGAAACAAATGTGGGAAAATCGATGGAATAGTGGAGGGTTTATATTTTATTATACGCAGCAGAAAATCTTAGTACAATGTGGATATTGAAAACTGACAATCCTACAGAGAAAATATTGGCGAAAATATTGTGAAGAAATTTTCTTCGCCCCACGAGCAATCCAACGTTGAAACTGGCCTTAGAAACTGCCCTACGAATTTCCCTGTGTCACCCTCTGCACATGCACAATTTCGCACTGCCTGGATCTCTCTCTGAAATGCTTGTCCAACCTGCCACTGACTCTAGAAGTGTCTTTCTTAGTCTCTCCAGTATTTTCTTGCCTTTGAATCTCTGAAACGACCTCTTGAATCTGCAAATTGAATTTCCTCCTAGAGTTTACTGCACAGCCCTTGCGCAACCTCTCTGTGGCTATCTTTGCCTTCCTACGAAAGAATCCTCGGAACTGGAAATCCTTCCTATGGATACTGCTGATCTATCCTTCCACCTGGAACTCACCCACTGGTTCGATCTCCACTATTGAATCACTCCTGCGATTAGGAATTTGAACACCATAAGGAAACCAAATATCTACACTGGAGTGTTTTCCATCTACCCATCGACCTCTTTTTATAATCTTTAGTTGAGACTCCAACGAACAAGATTAAAACTTAATCGATGGCTGAGATCATCTACAAGTCAATCCATGTGAGTTTCTAGAGAATTCTCACCTTTCTCAATTAATTACTATTAATTAATCGATTTCCTTAAGTTAGACCTAGGCATTTTTTAATTATCGATCAATTAATTTAATTGATCCATCTCTAAGTGGAATTTCCATAAAAAAATTTTGGGTTTTGGAGGACTCCTATGTTTTAGCCTCTCCACAAAGTTTCGAGACTAGAATACCATACTATGTTACAAAATATAACACTCTCTCTTAGCAAGGAAGGTGTTCTCTCTAGTGCTGCATCACTGCCACAACACCTTGTCTCTGCACCATCCTCCCATGCACGCTGCTGATGTCTGACAATTGTAGCTGCTTGCCACTGTCCATCAATCACTGCGCTAATTCTGATTCATCTGCCACTGACTATAGTTGAACCATGCTACATCTATGTTGTTGTTGACACTGCACTATACATCCTGTACTGCTGCCAACTCCGCATTTGCATTGTAAACCCATTAACACTCTCTCAATTGTTACTGCTATTACTGCAATTGAGAAGCATCCAAAAACACTAAATCAACTGTGTCTCTGTGCTACAACGGTCTCCCGAGTCTTTGACTGCTACTAGCCTCTACAATGTCTCTCAAGAAATTTGTGTTGCTGCTGAATCTACAACTGAGCCTCTTTCTTTGCTATCAACGCTACTTTGTGCTCCTTAGTATCTAATTGTCACTAGTCTGCCACTGTCACTCTAGAATCTAACTGCATCAATTGACATTGATCCACCTATTACTAAAGAGTGTGGGCCCCTGTAGCAAGTTTAATGATCCATGAGGAAACACTATTTGATGCTCACCTCAACGGACCTTTCCCAAATCTCTGCGCAACTCTAGGACTAAAGATCCATATCGCCCCGCCTCACTCCTGGAGGTAGTCTACATACATGGTGAAGTCTTCCTCCAACGTAGAGGATAATTTATCTATCTCTATGGATGGTGCCGCTTGATCCTGCTTCTTAGGCTTGTCCTTCTTTTGAGGACACTAAGTACTGTAGTGGCCAAACTCGCCACAACCGAAGCACTTGATCTTAAATAGATCTTTTTTTTTTCTTCTCTCCCTATGACCCTCGTCCCTCATTGGGACCTTTTGCTTTCCCCTTTGATAAAAGGGGCACATTACCTTCCTCCTTCACACATTTCGATCCCTTGCTGCTATTGCTATTGATGAAGCTCTTTACTAGAGATCGCCTCATCTCTTTCTGTTACAGGTCTAACCACATCCTGTCATACCCTTATAATGTATCTCGTACCAGAGTGCCTTGGACAATATTTTCCATTCCTTAGAGACACTGTTTAGGGCCAAATGCACAAGCTCTATATTTGGGGGCACCTCTCCTATAGATGCAAGCTCATCCCAGATATCTCGAAGTCCAGTTAGAAAGGGATCAACGCCTTCACCCTTTTGCATTCGAATATTCCTCAACTTTTCTTTCAAGAACATCTTTCGTTGCGCGGAAGGATTCTAATATAGCTCTGAGAGAGCATCCCACATCTCTTTGGTCGTGTTATTGCCAGATATATGTGAGACTATATGGTCTTAGAGTCTATCTAGGATCATCCACTTCGCCTTGGCTATTTATTTCTTGAATTATTTCAATTGATTTGCATCGATAGGTTATGCCACAATGTTTTCCGCGTAGGTTTTTAGGTCATGCTCATCTAACAGGAAGGACATCCTAGCCTTCCTGATGATATAGTTAGAAGCTCCCTCCAATCAGTCCTGATCTTCGAGCCCAGTTGTGGCCATCTCTACAAAACCTCAAGTTGTAATGGAAATCTCCCTCTTTCTCCTGCTCGACTACTAGCTTTGCTATTCGCACTTCCTTCTAGAGCGAGAAAATCTGTCTACTAGAACTGCTCACTGCAACTTGAAATATTGGATTTCTAAACTAGAAACTCAGTGAGAGAAATCTCCCTCTGTGTGTGCACTTTCTCTTCCATCGACATGGAATTTGCTCTAGCAAATTGCTGCAAACCCTCTACGTCCAGACAAGAAAATCTGCTTTGCGAAAATATTGAGTTGTTGCTCCCTTTGCCTGCTAGAATCGCTTTTCTGGACAAATCGAATTTTCCTGGAACTGCAACTTGAAAATCAAACCCTTGCCCAACAATTTGCACTGCATGGCTAGGCACTGTAACCCCTGAAAATTTCGGCCTGCTGCTCCCTCTGAACAGTGAAATTTTCCTTTTCCAACTCTAAACTTCCCGCCAATCAAATATTCTCTAATACCATGTGAAAATTCCTTGAAATGCAACGGCTGGAAATATTTCTTGTCACTGATAAATTAATTATGTAGTTTATTTTGTTTACAACAAAATAATGAAATTTTCACGCTGCAATTTCTTCACCAAATAAAATATTGCTGAAGCAAAAAAATAGGAACTGAGAAATACTAGGGCACACACAAAAATTTCGACATCGTTATTTTTGGACAAAAGTCCTCAGAAAAACCCAATGTGGGAAACCAGTGCAGCAGCTGAGGGTTTGTATTTTATAATATGCAACAGAAAATATGATTACAATCTGGATATCAAAAAATGAAAATCTTACAGAGAGAATACTGGCAAAAATATTGTGATGAAATTTTCCTCACCCCACAATCAATCTGACACTAAAATTGGGCTCGGAAACCCCTCTGCGAATTTCCCCGCATAGCCCTCTATGCAGACACAATTTCACAATGCATGGATCTCTCTGAAATGCTTGTCTAGCTTGCCATTGAATTTGGAAGTGTCTTTCCTGAACTTTGTGAATTTTTCCTGCCTCCGGATCTTTGAAACGACCCCTTGAATATGCAAATCGAATTTCCTCCTGGAGGCTACCGTGCAACCTCTCCGTGACTATCTCTGCCTCCCCCGTGAAACTGGAAATCCTTCCTCTAAATACTGCTAACCTCTTTTTCCACTTGTAACTCACCCAATCGCTCGATCTCCACTACTAATTCACTCCATCTACTGAGAATTCGAAGTGCCTAGGTCAGCTGAGTATCTGCACTATTGCGTTTTCCATCTACCCATCGACCTCCTTTTATAATCTCCAGTGGGGACTCCAATGACCAAGATTAAAACTTAATTGATGAATGAAATCATCTCCATGTCACTCTGTGTGAGTTCTAGAGAATTCCCACCTTTCTCAATTATTACTTTTAATTAATCAATTTCCTTAAGTTAAACTTAAGCCATTTTTTAAATATCGATCAATTAATTTAATTGAACCATCTCTAGGTGGAATTTCTAGAAACGATTTCTGGGTTTTGGAGAGATCTTGCATTTTAGCCTCTCCAAAAACTTTCAAGTCTATAACAACGTTCGATGCTACAAAAAATAACACTACATCTTAGCGAGGAAGGTGTTCTCTCTAGTGTTGCACAACTGCCACAACACCATGTCTCTGCATCATCCTCCCATACATGTTGCTAATGTCTAACAACTGTAGTTGCTTGCCACTATCCATCAAACACTAAACTAAATACGATTCATCTGCTACTGATTGTAGATGAACCATGTTGCATCTGTGCTGCTGTTGACACTGCACTGTACAACCTATACAGCTCCCAACTCTGCATCTGCACTGCAACCCAACTAACGCTCCCTCTCCACTGTTGCTACAACTATTACAATAACTGCAACCAAGAAGCATCTAAAAATATTGAATCAACTGTGTCTCTGTGCTACAACTGTCTCTCGAGTCTCTGGCTGCTACTAGCCTCTGCACTGTCTAATGAGAAATTTGCGCTGTTGTTGACTCTGCCACTGAGTGATCTGATGATCACCCTATGAGTGACATCAGTTGAAGTTTGATTAAACAAAAGGTATTACAGACTCATGTGCCGGTGTGTGTTCTGTGTTATTTAAGCAACAGATTGATCAGATTGCCAATACACAGACATATAAATGGAAAGACACAGAGAAATACAGTAAGCAACCACAAAGACACAAACAATTTTAATAAGGAGTTCACCCTATTATCCAGGGCTACGTCTTCGGTCCAACTTTCAGTGGTGGCCTTGTTTTATTGTGTTTTTAAGCAGAGAATTACAATGCAGGGACTCAGGTGAGTTTTCCTAAAGCAGGTTTTCTTGGCAGGGTGGTTCTTGGATTCCCCAAGCCACTGGAGTACACAGACTCTTCTTCTTCCTACCAGCTCTGTGACTTTCTGGTCTACAGTGGAAGGAGCCAAATGTGATGCTCGATTCAGACAGATTCCTTTATCGGATGGCTTGAATCTCTCAAGCTCTCTGGTGCTCGATGCTGCCGTTGGTCAGCTTGGCCCTCTGTCTATCTCTGCTTTCGCTTAACTGCCTCTTCTCTAGTTTCTGTCTCTCAGTGTTCAACTGTCCACTCTACTCTCTCTTGATTCGACTGTCTCTGTTCATGGCTTTTAGCCATTCGAACTCATGCCGGTTCGGTTCCTCTCCCGCCTCTGTCGATTCACCTTTTGCAGTTGCACTTGGAGTTCCCTGTTCGGCGTCAGCATGAACGCTCAGGGAGTGGCCATGTGTCCCCGTTTGAACAGCACCAGCATGCTCGTCGGTTCGTTTCTTCAGTTACGTGATGGATACACTCTTCCTCCACTGTGGCGGTCAAACGGACCTCAAACCTTTACAAACGCGGATTAATCCGTCGTTGATTCCGCTTCCTCCATCGGGCGCAATCTCAGTTGTATGATCTGGGTCCCCCAGATCCAACGTCGTTCACACGTCCCACGCGGTTGACTTGCTCGACCGATAACGCGCGATCAACAACGGTTTTCTCTCACCTCCGTCGCCATGCGTCAATCATTGGGTGGGATTGCTCCGCATTCTCCAAAACCGTTTACCGTTTAAGGGCACCCCAATCAATACCGCCGGTTTCCAGAGCGCGGGTCCCGCCTTGTACGATTAGTGCTTTTTGCCTTTCTCGCCCGCGGTTCTCCGGTTCGCCATGCGTCCAAGTGCTCGGGCTTCCCCCATTTCGGCCCTGTTCACCCAGCACACATAAAAAATCACCTCCTTTTTCCGATCTGGGGCTCCTAGGGGCTACTTTGACCTCCTACGCAGTCTCCATGGGCCTTGGTCAACGCGCTTTGACCGAGGTCCTCGTCGTTCCATGCTGGCTGCCATTGCCACTGGTTCAGGGTGTTTTTGATTGTTGTTTTGGATTCTTTAGAGATTTGTTTCTTCCCGATACAGTCAAGGTTCCTTGACAGTCTTCCTTGGATTCGATTCGGATCACGGCCTTCCCATTAAAAGAGCTTTTGGACCACTAAAAGTTGGTTTTCAAGCATCGACTAAGTGAGGGTATTGCTTTCTCACTTGTCCAATCTCAATCCACTTCGCACTGCTTGGTTTCATACCTTTGAGCCCAATCCTGAGGTATTCCACTTGTCCACTGTGTGTCGTCCTTACCTTTGTGTCCAACACTGTGTCTTCCCATAATTCATTAAGATATTTAGGTAGCAGGTCATCAATAGAAGGTAATTGTCTCTGCTCTTCAGGGTCCTCAATCATTGAAGGTTCAAACAATCTCAAGCAATCTGCGTTTACGACTGAGTAGATGTGCATGTAAGCTAGTAGATTAAGGCGAAAAGCATTTTCACCAATCTTCTCAAGAATCCTGAAGGGTCCATACCTGACAGGTTTTAGCTTTTTACCTTCACCTTACATCCTGTCCTTGCTGATATACAGCCAGACTTGGTCTCCAACTTGAAAACTATACTCCATCCGATGCTTATCGTGCCTGGCCTTATACTTGGCTTGGCTCTTTTCCAGCTGTTCCTGTACTGCCTGGTGGATCTCTTGGATCTGTTCAATGAACCTAGTTGCCTTGTCCACATCACTGTGTCTATCAACCATGGTATCTTTACCAAGGACAAAATCCAAAGGAGACCTTGGTATGAAACCAAAACAGGTCTCAAAAGGAGATCTCTGTGTAGAAGAGTGTTTGGCTCTATTGTAAGCATGCTGCACACAACATAAGTGTTCATCCCAAATCTTAGGGTGTTTGTTGCAATATCCTCTCAGTAACTGGATCATCGTCCTGTTAACTACTTCTGTCTGGCCATCTGTTTGTGGATGAAAAGTTGTGCTTTTCTTTAATTTGGTGTCCATTAGTTCCCACATACTTGTCCAAAACTTCCCCACAAATCGGGTGTCTCGATCAGATACAATAGAGGTGGGTAATCCAAAATGAACCCATACATGTTCAAAGAACAATTTTGCAGTTTGTTCAGCTGTAACCTGTTTACTACAGGGTATCAAAATACACATTTTGCTGAACCTATCCACAACAACATATAGATAATCATGACCTTTCCTAGATTTGGGCAGTCCTCCAACAAAATCCATGGAAACACTTTCTCGAGGGTGGGAAGGAACTGACAATGGAGTGTACAAGCCTAGTTTTCTATTGCTGGGCTTGCTTTTGGCACACATGGCACACCCTCTTACATATCTAGAAACTGTCTCATTCATTTTCGGCCAATAGCAGAACCTTTGCAACTGTGCAACTGTTTTACTTACCCCAAAGTGACCAGATATCAAAGAAGTGTGTGCTTCCCTAATTATCTTTATCCTCTCAAGTTGTGGAATGCAGAGTTTCCCACAATGGTATAAGAGTCGGTCCTTCACATGATAGTCCAATTATTGTACTCTTTTGCCTTGACTCAAAGTTGCATATACATCTTTAAAGTCCATATCCTGAGCATATTGTTCTATGTAGCTTTCATGTAGCACAGAATTATGCTTAAATATGGTAGATGCATTTATAATAGGTCTAGATAACATGTTTGCAACCTTGTTATGTATGCCCTTTTTATATCTGATGACTAAATGAAACTGTTGTAGAAAACCCATCC
>APFE031269418.1:75276-101699 GCA_000404065.3 Pinus taeda
AAAAATTATATTGGAATCGGAAGTAGTCACAGAAACAAGAACTCGACAGCTACGAAATCGATCAATTTCGGAGTATCTCATCAAGTGGAAGAACTTATCCACTGAAGATTCCACATGGGAGGATGATAATTTTATACAGAAGCATCCAATACTACTCAAGCATTGAGGACAACACTTTTTTGAAGGAGAGGGGCATGTTAGGTCCCTATAATATTAGTGATTACCCCATTACTACTGTAGTTGTATCCCTTATTAATATTGTTGTTACTGTGCCCCATATAATCACTCTATTGTTATTTTTGTGCCTTTATATTATTATTATTAGGTCAGCTGGGTTATATTGTGACTCCTTAGACTCCTATATATAGAAAGGAGGTTTTGTCATTTGAAACATCAAAGAATCGTTCATTTGTGTAATGTAAAGGAGGTTGCCCCCTCAAAGAGGCTGAATTCTAAGGCATTGATCTATCTTTTCTATCTTTTTGTGAGCTGGTTTCATAACATTGGGTAAGGGATGTTGCTGCCCAGGTATCGCTACAACATCTTGAGCGAGCCAGTGAGGAAGTGCTCCCGGAGGAGGTGGAGGTTGATTCCCACCTCGAGGAGGCAGTGGAGGTTTATTCCCACTCGGACGAGGAAGTAGAGGTTGATTCTCACCAGGAGGCAGAACGTTAGCCATATTATGGATAAGGAGGTTCTAGTTGAGGGTTTCTTCGTTAGTATTTTCCGTATCAGGCCAGGGATTGCCTTCAGAAGGGGAATCCTCAGGAATTTCTTCCGAATGAGAGTCGATACTCTGTAAAGAATCAAGCACAATATCTTCAAGAGAAGGGGCTGCGGATGTCTCTTCATTTATGTGATAGACCCTTGGCTTTCTTTTTTCTATCGAGGGTAATGACTGAAAGATAGGGAGCTATGATAGGGAATGAGCGTAAGCCCGAGTAAGTCTTCTGACTGGTTGTTCCTGAGTGACAGGATATTCCCACAGTGTCTCTTCTTTGAAGTGAGGCTTCTCCAAGTGAGAGGAAGGATCTTTTCGACCTTCATAATCCATGTATTAATCCTTTTGAATCCATGCGTGGCACTTATAAATGAATTCTTGAAAAGCTGTGAACAGTAGTTCAGGCCCTCCTTCTAGCGCCAATTTGTTGACATGGCGAATTTTCGCTATACCAACAAAGGGAACTAACCCATTTGCAAGCCCCAATTAGACCTGCTTTCGTTTGGAATGACTAGTTCCAACGGGTTTTAAGGGACCCTGTAAACTGTTAAATGAGTTGAAAGTTGGCTTCTGAGAAGAAGACTTTAATTAAATCAATGAAACAAAATAGCTAACCACTATATATTAAATCCTATCTACACTACTTCTAACTACTCTAATCAAGTTATAGCTATCCTAATCAATCCTACCCGAGCAAAATAAAAGAGATCAAACACCATAAATAAATTCCAAGTCCCAAAGAATCAATTACTGAGTTCATAGATGAAGAAGGTTGTATTAGAGCTTGATTGCAATCAGATTACTCATACAGGAATGCACATTCCTTTCTGTACAAATAAACTAGCAACTGGTGTTTAATACGGTTTTGAATCAGAGATCGCTCATAAGTTAACCACATAATTGAATCCTATTCAAATAAACAAGACTAATCATGAACAGTATGCCATCAATATGCATAAACACAAACCACATTTATATTCATGCCAGCAACAACACCCTGCTTCAAAACACCTCAAAGCAAAGGTAAATAAATCAGAAACTAAAGGCTCCTTCTTCAACTAAACAATCATCCTTATTCACAATAAATCAAAATTGTTCTTATCCAAACAAAAAAGCCCTGTTCTCATTTTTCGAGATAATACTTATGCAAAAGCCCCTGACTCTAGGTCTTCCCTACCTCTTTATCTTCCCCCACTATTTTCGATATACAAATCGAGTATAGAGAGATAGGATCGTCACTGTAACCGCTGACACGTAGAAAGCATATCTGCTGGAGCGATTCATCTCCTGAGGAAGTGGACAGATGTTGATAAAAGGGGTGACTATGTGTCCCCTTCCCATGATGAAAACCAGGAAAAATTTACTCTCGAAATGCACAGGCAATGCATGGGATTCCAACCTGGAAGGCTTAAGGCCGTACCTTTAAATACAACGCTTTTTCACACATGACTCTTCGAATCCACTCCTGCATCCTTTAATTCTCGCCTGCAGAGACAATTATCATTAGATTCATGATTGTGAACAATATAACAGAAATGTTCAAACACAACATAAACATTGCCTTCATTAACTTTTACAAAACTACGGGGAACAAGTGTGAAAAAGGATTTTCGCATAAAACACACGCAACACACAATTTCCTGCTCAATCCATAGGCTTGGCACATTTTTCGAGGGCTTCACTTAATTGCAATCGGGTATCGGCCCCTCCGCAGGTTGCAGTACTCATGCCTTCCACTTCCCCGATGTGCGATTACACTATCGGGACTCCACAGGCCTGCCTTTTACACTAAAAACCCACTCCCTTTGTTATATCGGGAATTTTGGAAAACACGGGAAAACAAAGAAAATCTCGCCTCGATCACTCAGGCTAGAACTCAAATTTTATGTATCGGGGCCTATAAATATCGTCGAGCTCGACATATCGCATATCGCAATATGCACAAGCCTGGGGCTCCGCCGATTGCAATATGCGACAGGGCTTCAGAACCGAAAATATATATATCATATTTGATAAGCTCGGTGGGTCCGCCGTATCGCCGCACACATTGTGTATAAGGCTCGGGCTCTGCCAATATGCGATATGCGATATGGCCCCAAACTTGACATATGTATGAAGTATGGTTAAAAGTGCCATTAGGTTCGAAGCATAATGGCACACCTTATATATATAAGCCTTAGACCTGGTTTGAATGCGATACGGGACGAGATTTCAGACCCGACATATATGTATATTGTGGTTTATAATGCCGTCGAGTCTGGTGCCTTATGCCATGCGTTATGTGCCTAGATTGAGTGCGATAAGTGAAAGAGGGATGGTTTATGCATGTTTGTGAAGTCTTTGATTGCAAAGAGTTAAAATGGAAATGAGGCGTAATAGAAGGTTTTGTGTCTTAAGTACACAAACGACTATAGTGAGGGTGGGGGTGATTATGCGTGCGGGCATAAATATACTATGGATGCTTATGAGGATTTGAGAAGTCCTGATGAAGGGGATGAATGCAGGGCTAGGCGAGGTCATGAATGAACCATGCAACAAAGAGTTATTCAATGGCTTAGCCATCAGGCATTGAAAATTTGACTCAGCAAAGAGTTAACATCCATATGATTAAATAGATAATTCCGAAAGATGAAAGATCAAACTTCTAGGGGACCCATTGAAAATTTTCTATCAGAACATGTTTTAGTAGGGTGGTAGTTGTGGCTATGGGCATAAGCAAGTCAATATCGAAATATTCAAAACTCATACAAGATATGGCAACAAAAACTCATATTCTAGAAATTTATAATCAACAAGCCATACAATCTAATGGCTCAAGACATTACACAGTGGCATACAGGGAATTTCTCCCCAGAGGGAAACACATTATGACTTAAAAATTAAATTTAAAAAATATATATATTTATACAATATTTTTTATTATGAAATGTGAGATGGTTTTTGGGTATGTGGTATTGATGAGCCATGGTATATGGTTAATAATATCTATGGTAAAGTGGGGTGAATATCCATGGTTAAAAATCTTGTTATATTGTAAGTATTATTTTGATTGTGAAATGAGAGATGGTTTTTGAACATGTGGTATTGATGAGTCATCCTATTGGCCCATGGTATGGTATGGTTAATAATATCCACATAAAGTGGAGGTGAATATCTATGGTTAAAAATCTTGTTTTATTGTAAGTATTAAATTTTTATGTGCTTATTAATGAAATTTAAATATGGTTAAAAAATTATTATTGCAATTTATATGGTAAAATGGATCTTAATTTATACCTATTATTTATATCTTATATTTTAATGTGATATAGGTGTAGATATATCTCAAAAGTAATTATAATAATTTTTTATTTTATTTTTAATTAAAAAAACATTATTAAAAGTAAATTTAAATAAAATATTTGTGTGCTTGGGGTATCTCAATTGGCAATGGCCATGGAAATGAAATCTCACTGTAACATAAGTCTTGGGTTCAAATCTTGTGCTATTATTTTTGTGTCTAATCTATCCACAATGTCTTCTCTACCAATTTATTTGTTTTTCTCTACTAATTTATTTGTTGGTATCAGAGCCTGTATGGGATTGACTCCCTCAAGGGAGAGCCCAAGAAGATGGAAGACATGTGAGATTTGTTTCTATGTACATAAATGTACTCCCCTTTTAAAGTGCAGGGGAGCACCATTTTGAACTCATGGATCCAATTTTCAATTTTTTTAAATTGGTTCCCAATCATGTCCAAAACAATTATTTTTAACAATTGATTGAAAGCCAATATCTTTTGTGATTTTCCCCTGCAACTATGTCTTTAATGTCTCTGAACTCAATGGTAAGACATATGCCAAATCTTGAATTCTAATTGTTATTACAGATATTTGATCCAGCTGCAATGAACTATTTATTGTTTAATTTTCCTTTTCTTTTGACATTTTTTAAAAATATGTATTGTTTTCCTATGATAAAAATAATGACGGAGAACAAAACACTATATTCATATAGCCAACTTGATGACAATGTTGACACATTTTCTCCATATGTTTATCATCAAATGTCTCATCAACATTATTAACTTCTGCATCAACTTTTTGAACATTTGAGTCATATCATGTCAATTTTTTGACATTAGAAATTCTCAAACTGAACTTGATTGGAATAGTTAGGAATATGAACATTGATGCCTTTTTCATATCCCAAGCCATGTCGATCTTTGTTGAAATGCAATTCATCCTAAGATTTGACAATGATTTTGCAAAAAACCATTATGTACATGTTGATCTTCTTCTATACATTCATGAATGTTTTCTTTTGTAACTTAAAAAAAACGTTCACATTCATTTATATCACTTTGGTATCATTTTGTGCTTTGTGACTTTTCTTCAACAAAAGTTGCCTTCATGAATTTATTGTTAATGAATAATTTCATCTCATAACCTATCAAGAAATTATCAATAAGATCTCTTCTTGTATCTATATAATCCATTTCATTAAATCATTTGAATCACAAGTAACATCAATCATTTGCATTAGGGCATTTGTATCACAAGTTGCATCAATCGTGTTCTCAATTTGCATTGTTAGTATTTCTTGATAATTTTCAATTAATTTTGATAATTTGATAAGTTTATCCTTAGAATAAATTTTATTGTCAAGATCAACCGTCCAATTATCCAAACCATGTAAGGAGTCTTATGGTTGTTTGACTTACTGATTAGTGTTTTTACAGATGCCTTCCTCCTTGACTAGTCACCCACTGATTTTCTACTTTTAAATGGTTGCAACTCCATCCTTTGTAAAATTCAATGACTCAAATCTAATGGCTTATCCATTAATTTGTACAATTGAACAATTATTTTGTTCAATTAAGTTATTTAAAAAGTTAGTGACTTTGACATGAATCTATTGAATATTGAACAATTTTCCGTGAGGTAGACATACCATGGTGTTGTAAACATTGTAATATTTTTATTTATAATTTTGTAGTTAATAAAATGATGATGACCAAGACCAAGAGACCATGAGCACATACCAAGACCAAGACCAAGACCAAGAGACCAAGTGGGGAAAAGTGAGGGATCCATTGAATTTTATTTTTTGTCAAAAATCTTATCCTACGTATCATCTTCACCTTATTTAAGCCATGAGTAGTGGAGAAAACCATTTCCTAAAGTTAATCTATCTCTCCTATACTAGGAATGTGTATCCCCTACATCTTGGGAACAAGAGGAAGTAGTGGGTGGGACTTCTTGTGGGAAAAACTATGCATGGGAAATTCGATCCAGAAGAAGGGGGCCCAAAAAAATGGAGGAAAATGAATATAGTAAGACTTGAATAGCAAGGAATGTGAAAATTCCTTGAAATGCAACAATTGAAATATTTCTTCTAACTTATAAATTAATCATGCAATTTATTTTGTTCATAGAAAAATAATGAAAGATTCACTACAATTTCTTCACCAAATAAAATACCGCAAAAGCAAAAAAATAGGAACTGAGAAATACAAGTGCACACAAATTTTGAGAATGTTATTTTTGGACAAAAGTCCCTGGAAAAAAACAAATGTGGGAAAACCGATGGAATAGTGGAGGGTTTATATTTTATTATACGCAGCAGAAAATCTTAGTACAATGTGGATATCGAAAACTGACAATCCTACAGAGAAAATATTGGCGAAAATTTTGTGAAGAAATTTTCTTCGCCCCACGAGCAATCCAACATTGAAACTGGGCTTAGAAAATGCCCTACGAATTTCCCTGTGTCACCCTCTGGACAGGCACAATTTCGCACTGCCTGGATCTCTCTCTGAAATGCTTGTCCAACCTGCCACTAACTCTAGAAGTGTCTTTCTTAGTCTCCACAGTTTTTTCTTGCCTTTGAATCTCTGAAACGACCTCCTGAATCTGCAAATTGAATTTCCTCCTAGAGGTTACTGCACAGCCCTTGCGCAACCTCTCTGTGGCTATCTTTGCCTTCCTACAAAAGAATCCTCGGAACTGGAAATCCTTCCTATGGATACTGTTGATCTCTCCTTCCACCTGGAACTCACCCACTAGCTCGATCTCCACTGTTGAATCACTCCTGCGATTAGGAATTTGAACACCATAAGGAAACCAAATATCTACATGGAGTGTTTCCATCTACCCATCGACCTCTTTTTATAATCTTCAGTTGAGACTCCAACGAACAAGATTAAAACTTAATCGATGGCTGAGATCATCTCCAAGTCGATCCGTGTGAGTTTCTAGAGAATTCTCACCTTTCTCAATTAATTACTATTAATTAATCGATTTCCTTAAGTTAGACATAGGCATTTTTAAATTATCGATCTTAATTTAATTGATCCATCTCTAGGTGGAATTTCCATAAACAATTTTTTGGGTTTTGGAGGACTCCTATGTTTTAGCCTCTCCACAAAGTTTCGAGACTAGAATACCATACTATGCTACAAAATATAACACTTTCTCTTAGCAAGGAAGGTGTTCTCTGTAGTGCTACATCACTGCCACAAGACCTTGTCTCTGCATCATCCTCCCATGCATGCTGCTGATGTCTAACAATTGTAGCTGCTTGCCACTGTCCATCAATCACTGCGCTAATTCTGATTCATCTGCCACTGACTATAGTTGAACCATGCTACATCTATGTTGTTGTTGACACTGCACTATACATCCTGTACTGCTGCCAACCCCGCATTTGCATTGTAAACCAATTAACACTCTCTCTCAATTGTTGCTGCTATTACTACAATTGAGAAGCATCCAAAAACACTAAATCAACTGTGTGTCTGTGCTACAACTGTCCCCTGAGTCTCTGACTGCTACTAGCCTCTACAATGTCTCTCAAGAAATTTGTGTTGCTGCTGACTCTACAACTGAGCCTCCTTCTTTGCTATCAACACTACTCTGTGCTCCTTAGTATCTAATTGTCACTAGTCTGCAACTGTCACTCTAGAATCTAACTGCATCAATTGACATTGATCCACCTATTATTAAAGAGTGTGGGCCCCTGTACCAAGTTTAATGATCCATGAGGAAACACTATTTGATGCTCACCTCAACGAACCTTGCCCAAATCTCTGCGTAACTCTAGGACTAAAGATCCATATTGCTCCACCTCACTCCTGGAGGTAGTCTACATACATGGTGAAGTCTTCCTTTAACGTAGAGGATAATTTATCTATCTCTATGGATGGTGCCGCTTGATCCTGCTTCTTAGGCTTGTCCTTCTTTTGAGGACACTAAGTACTGTAGTGGCCAAACTCGCCACACTCGAAGCACTTGATCTTATATAGATCCTTTTTTTTTCTTCTCTCCCTATGACCCTCGTCCCTCATTGGGACCTTTTGCTTTCCCCTTTGATAAAAGGGGCACATTACCTTCCTCCTTCACACATTTCGATCCCTTGCTGCTATTGCTATTGATGAAGCTCTTTACTAGAGATCGCCTCATCTCTTTCTGTTACAGTTCTAACCACATCCTGTCATACCCTTATAATGTATCTCATGCCAGAGTGCCTTGGACAATATTTCCCATTCCTTAGAGACACTGTTTAGGGCCAAATGCACAAGCTCTGTATTTGGGGGCACCTCTCCTATAGATGCAAGCTCATCCCAGATATCTCGAAGTCCAGTTAGAAAGGGATCAATGCCTTCACCCTTTTGCATTCGAATATTCCTCAACTTTTCTTTCAAGAACATCTTTCGTTGCGCGGAAGGATTCTAATATAGCCCCGAGAGAGCATCCCACATCTCTTTGGTTGTGTTCTTGCCAGATATATGTGAGACTATATGGTCTCAAAGTCTATCTAGGATCATCCACTTCACCTTGGCTATTTATTTCTTGAATTATTTCAATTGATTTGCATCGGTAGGTTCTGCCACAATGTTTTCCGCGTAGGTTTTTAGGTCATGCTCATCTAACAGGAAGGACATCCTAGCCTTCCTGATGATATAGTTGGAAGCTCCCTCCAATCTTTCCTGATCTCCGAGCCCAGTTGTGGCCATCTCTACAAAACCTCAAGCTGTAATGGAAATCTCCCTCTTTCTCCTGCTCGACTGCTAACTTTGCTATTCACACTTCCTTCTAGAGCGAGAAAATCTGTCTACTAGAATTGCCTACTGCAACTTGAAATATTGGATTTCTGAACTAGAAACTCAGTGAGAGAAATCTCCCTCTGTGTGTGCACTTTCTCTTCCACCGACAATGAATCTGCTCTAGAAAATTGCTGCAAACCCTCTATGTCCAGACAAGAAAATCTGCTTTGCGAAAATATTGAGTTGTTTCTCCCTTTGCCTACTAGAATCGCTTTTCTGGACAAATCGAATTTTCCTGGAACTGCAACTTGAAAATTGAACCCTTGCCCAACAATTTGCACTGCCTGGCTAGGCACTGCAACCCTTGAAAATTTCGGCCTGCTGCTCCCTCTGAACAGTGAAATTTTCCTTTTCCAACTCTAAACTTCCTGCCAATCAAATATTCTCTAATACCATGTGAAAATTCCTTGAAATGCAACAACTGGAAGTATTTCTTCTAACTGATAAATCAATTATGTAGTTTATTTTGTTTACAACAAAATAATGAAATTTTCACACTGCAATTTCTTCACCAAATAAAATATTGCTGAAGCAAAAAAATAGGAACTGAGAAATACTAGGACACACACAAAAATTTCGACACCGTTATTTTTGGACGAAAGTCCTCAGAAAAACCCAATGTGGGAAACCAGTGCAGCAGCTGAGGGTTTGTATTTTATTATATGCAACAGAAAATATGAGTACAATCTGGATATCAAAAAATGAAAATCTTACAAAGAGAATACTGGCAAAAATATTGTGATGAAATTTTCCTAACCCCACAATCAATCTGACACTAAAATTGGGCTCGGAAACCCCTCCGCGAATTTCCCCGCATAGCCCTCTACGCAGGCACAATTTCACAATGCCTGGATCTCTCTGAAATGCTTGTCTAGCCTGCCATTGAATTTGGAAGTGTCTTTCCTGAACTTTGTGATTTTTTCCTGCCTCCGGATCTTTGAAACGACCCCCTGAATATGCAAATCGAATTGCCTCCTGGAGGCTACCGTGCAACCTCTCCGTGACTATCTCTGCCTCCCTGCAAAAGAATCCGTGAAACTGGAAATCCTTCCTCTAAATACTGCTAACCTCTTTTGCCACTTGTAACTCACCCAATCGCTTGATCTCCACTACTAATTCACTCCATCTACTGAGAATTCGAAGTGCCTAGGTCAGCTGAGTATCTGCATTACTGCGTTTTCCATCTACCCATCGACCTCCTTTTATAATCTCCAGTTGGGACTCCAATGACCAAGATTAAAACTTAATTGACGAATGAAATCATCTCCATGTCAATCTGTGTGAGCTCTAGAGAATTCCCACCTTTCTCAATTATCACTTTTAATTAATCAATTTCCTTAAGTTAAACTTAGCCATTTTTTAATTGTCGATCAATTAATTTAATTGAACCATCTTTAGGTGGAATTTCTAGAAACAATTTCTGGGTTTTGGAGAGATCTTGCATTTTAGCCTCTCCAAAAACTTTCAAGTCTATAACAACGTTCGATGCTACAAAAAATAACACTACATCTTAGCGAGGATGGTGTTCTCTCTAGTGTTGCACAACTGCCACAACACCATGTCTCTGCATCATCCTCCCATACATGTTGCTAATGTCTAACAACTGTAGTTGCTTGCCACTATCCATCAAAAACTGAACTAAATATGATTCATCTGCTAATGATTGTAGATGAACCATGTTGCATCTGTGCTGCTGTTGACACTGCACTGTACAACCTATACAACTCCCAGCTCTGCATCTACACTGCAACCCAACTAACGCTCCCTCTCCACTGTTGCTACAACTATTACAATAACTGCAACTGAGAAGCATCTAAAAATATTGAATCAATTGTCTCTGTGCTACAACTGTCTCTCAAGTTTCTGACTGCTACTAGCCTCTGTAGTGTCTAATGAGAAATTTGCGCTGTTGTTGACTTTTCTACTGAGTGATTTGATGATTACCCTATGAGTGACATCAGTTGAAGACTGATTAAACAAAAGGTTTTACAGACTCATGTGCTGGTGTGTGTTCTGTGTTATTTAAGCAAAAAATCGATCAGATTGCCAATACACAGACATATAAATGGAAAGACACAGAGAAATACAGTAAGCAACCACAAAGACACAAGCAATTTTAATAAGGAGTTCACCCTATTATCCAGGGCTACGTCTCCGATCCAGCTTTCAGTGGTGGCCTTGTTTTATTGTGTCTTTAAGTAGAGAATTACAATGCAGGGACTCAGGTGAGTTCTCTTGAAGCAGGGTTGCTTGGCATGGTGGTTCTTGGATTCCCCAAGCCACTGGAGTACACAGACTCTTCTTCTTCCTACCAGCGCTGTGACCTTCTGGTCTACAGTGGAAGGAGCCAAATGTGATGCTCGATTCGGATAGATTCCTCTATGGGATGGCTTGAATCTCTCAAGCTCTCTGGTGCTTGATGCTGCCACTGGTCAGCTCGACCCTCTGTCTATCTCTGCTTTCGCTTAACTACCTCTTCTCCAGTTTCTGTCTCTCAGTGTTCAACTGTCCACTCTACTCTCTCTTGATTCAACTGTCTCTGTTCATGGCTTTTAGCCATTCGAACTCATGCCGGTTCGGTTCCTCTCCCGCCTCTGTCGATTCACCTTTTGCAGCTGCGCTTGGAGTTCCCTGTTCGACGTCAGCATGAACGCTCAGGGAGTGGCCATGTGTCTCCGTTTGAACAACGCCAACCTGCTTGTCGGTTCGTTTCTTCAGTTATGTCATGGATGCACTCTTCCTCCACCGTGGTGGTCAAACGGACCTCAAACCTTTACAAACGCGGCTTAATCCATCGTCGATTCTACTTCCTCCATCGGGCGCAATCTCAGCCGTCCGATCTGGGTCCCCCAGACCCAACGTCGTTCGTACATCCCGCGTGGTTGACCTGCTCGACCAATAATGCGCGATCAACGACGGTTTTCTCTCACCTCCGCTGCCACGCGTCAATCGTTGAGTGGGATCACTCTGCATTCTCCAAAACCATTTACCGTTTGAGGGCGCTCCGATCAATACCGCTGGTTTCCAGAGCGCGGGTGCTGCCTTGTACAATTAGCGCTTTTTGCCTTTCCCGCCCGCGGTTCTCCGGTTCGCCATGCATCCAAGTGCTCGGGCTTCCCCCATTTCGGTCTTGTTCGCTCAGTGCGCATAAAAAATCATCTCCTTTTCCCGATTTGGGGCTCCTAGGGGCTACTTTGACCTCCTACGCAGTCTCCATGGGCCTCGGTCAGCGCGCTTTGACCGAGGTCCTCGTCGTTCCATGCTGGCTGCCATTGCCACTGGTTCAAGGTGTTTTTGATTGCTGTTTTGGATTCTTTAGAGATTTGTTTCTTCTCGATACAGTCAAGGTTCCTTGACAATCTTTGTTGGATTCGATTCGGATCACGACCTTCCCATTAAAAGAGCTTTTGGACCACTAAAAGTTGGTTTTCAAGCATCGACTAAGTGAGGGTATTGCTTTCTCACTTGTCCAATCTCAATCCACTTCGCACTGCTTGGTTTCGTACCTTTGAGCCCAATCCTGAGGTATTCCACTTGTCCACTGCGCATCATCCTTACCTTCCTGTCTAGCACTGTGTCTTCCCGTAATTCATTAAGATATTCAGGTAGCAGGTCATCAATAGAAGGTAATTGACTCTACTCTTCAGGGTCCTCAACCATTGAAGGTTCAAACAACCTCAAGCAATCTGCGTTTACGACTGAGTAGATGTGCATGTAAGCTGGTAGATCAAGGCGAAAAGCATTTTCACCAATCTTCTCAAGTATCCTGAAGGGTCCATACCTGGCAGGTTTTAGCTTTTTACCTTCACCTTGCATCCTGTCCTTGCTGATATACAACCAGACTTGGTCTCCAACTTGAAAACTATGCTCCATCCGATGCTTATCGTGCCTAGCCTTATACTTGCCCTGGCTCTTTTCCAGCTGTTCCTGTACTGCCTGGTGGATCTCCTGGATCTGTTCAATGAACCTAGTTTCCTTGTCCACATCATTGTGTCTATCAACCATGGTATCTTTACCAAGGAAAAAATCCAAAGGAGACCTTGGTATGGAACCAAAACAGGTCTCAAAAGGAGATCTCTGTGTAGAAGAGTGTTTGGCTCTATTGTAAGTATGCTGCACACAACACAAGTGTTCATCCCAAAGCTTAGGGTGTTTATTGCAATATCCTCTCAGTAACTGGATCACCATCCTGTTAACTACTTCTGCATGGCCATCTGTTTGTGGATGAAAAGCTGTGCTTTTCTTTAATTTGGTGTCCATTAGTTCCCACATACTTGTCCAAAACTTCCCCACAAATCAGGTGTCTCGATCAGATACAATAGAGGTGGGTAATCCAAAATGAACCCATACATGTTCAAAGAACAATTTTGCAGTTTGTTCAGCTGTAACCTGTTTACTACAGGGTATCAAAATACACATTTTGCTAAACCTATCCACAACAACATATAGATAATCATGACCTTTCCTAGATTTGGGCAGTCCTCCAACAAAATCCATGGAAACACTTTCCCAAGGGTGAGAGGGAACTGGTAATGGAGTGTACAAGCCTAGTTTTCTGTTGCTGGGCTTGCTTCTAGCTCACATAGCACATCCCTTAACATATCTAGAAACTGTTTCATTCATTTTCGGCCAATAGCAGAACCTTTGCAGCTGTGCAACTGTTTTACTTACCCCAAAGTGACCTGATATTAGAGAAGCGTGTGCTTCCCTAATTATCTTTACTCTCTCAGTTTGTGGAATGCAGAGTTTCCCACAATGATATAAGAGTCCGTCCTTCATGTGATAGTTCAATTCTTCTATTCTTTTGCCTTGACTCAAAGTTGCATATACATCTTTAAAGTCCATGTCCTGAGCATAC
Source organism: Pinus taeda (assembly GCA_000404065.3). Taxonomy (NCBI): domain Eukaryota; kingdom Viridiplantae; phylum Streptophyta; class Pinopsida; order Pinales; family Pinaceae; genus Pinus; species Pinus taeda. Next base: position 88,942 of record APFE031269418.1, read on the forward strand.
TATTCTATGTAGCTTTCATGCAACACAGAATTATGCTTAAGTATGGTAGATACATTTATAATGGGTCTAGATAACATGTATGCAACCTTGTTATGTATGCCCTTTTTATATCTGATGACTAAATGGAACTGTTGTAGAAAACCCATCCATCTGTAATGTCTTGATTGTTGCAACTTAGTTTGGGAGTGTAGGTATTGAAGTGGCTGATGATCAATATGTATTACCGTTTCTTTGCCCATTAAGTAATGTTTCCATTTTCTCACACTTTGAACTAATGCATACAATTCTTTATCATATGTAGGATAGTTAAATACTGCAGGATTAAAATTCTCAGAATGATAACATATGGGTTTACTGTGCTGTGTCAACATTGCTCCCATGGCATAGTCACTGGCATCAGTTTGGATCTCAAATGGTCTTTGTAGATCTGGCAGTGCTAGTACATGTGCGGTACTAATCTTTTCTTTCAAGGTGTCGAAGGCTTTCTGCTATTTTCCTCCCCACTAAAACACTTTGTTCAATCCTATCAACGCATGTAAGGGAGCTGCAATTGAGGAAAAATTTGAAATGAACTTCCTCCAATATTGTGCTGCTCCTAAAAAGCTTCTCACTTCTGTAGCAGACTTGGGTTTAGGCCAGTTTACAATGACTGCCACTTTAGAGGGATCTATTTTCAATTCACCTCCCTCTACTATGTGACCCAAATAATTTAGAGAGGTTTTCCCAAATTCATATTTGGAGAGTTTAACATAAAGTTTTTCTCTTCTCAAAACATCTAATGTCTGCTTAACATGCCTTAAATGTTCTTCCCACGTTTTATTAAAAATCAGAATGTCATCCAGATACACAATAACAAAATCATCAAGAAAAGGTCTGACTACATCATTCATTAATCTCATGAAAGTAGCAGGAGCATTAGTTAGGCCAAAAGGCATAACCAGCCATTCATACAATCCCTGCTTTGTTTTGAAAGTAGTCTTCCATACATCTTGCTCTGCAACTCTGACCTGATGGTATCCACTGTGAAAATCCAGCTTGGTGAAATAAACAACTTCCTTTAATTGATATAAAATATCATCTATGTGAGGAAGGGGATAACGATTTTTTATTGTTATCTTATTCAGTGCTCAGTAGTCAATACACATTCTCCATGAACCATCTTTCTTTCTCACCAAAATTATCGGTGACCCACATGGTGATGTGCTAGGCCTGATGAACCCTTTCTCGAGCAACTCCTGCACCTGTTTCTTGATTTCAGCATTCTCTAAAGCAGGCAACCTGTACATCCAAATGTTAGGCAATGGAACATCTCGCCGCAAAATAATATCATGCACTATTCCATTTTTGGGTGGCAGACCTTTAGGTTCTTGAAACAGGACATCATACTCTAAAACAATCTTTTCTATATTAGCTTGCTGATCATCATTACAGCCCTCAGATACATTGGTTTTATCAGGTTTCTTTTCCATTACAACCATTAGTAAGAACTGTTTGCATGAATTTATCATTCTTTTCATATGTCCTGAGTTTATGGGAGTATAATTATTCTTGAGCTTATAAGCTCTTACAAAGTTATCGATTCCATATTTAACAAGTAGATACTTGTTCTCAGCTCTATAGAAAATAGTCTTTCTATCATATAAGTAAGGGCTTCCTAAAAAAATTCCACATATATCCAAAGGAATTATGTCTAACTCAACCTCATCTACAAATGCTGACCCAAAATAAAACTTGAGTTTGCACTGTCTAGTCACTTGTAGTTGTTCTTTATCATTCAACCATCCTAATGGGTATGGTTTCTTATGAGGTGTAGTTGCTAATCCCAATTTCTTTACAATTGCTTCAGAAACTAGATTTACTTGTGAGCTACTATCAAACAAAGTATCAATCTTTTGATTTTTGGAAATAACTCGAATATGGAAAAGCTCATGTCTTTTTCTCTCATGTTCTTCATCGATAATAGATTGAATAGAATTACTAGTAGATGCTTCAAAATTATTACCTTTTATACCTGTGGCTGAAATGATTGTTTCATCTCCCGAGTCTGACCCCAAATCTTTTTGAATAGCTGCAAGAGTCTTCTTCTTCTTGCCCTCGGACTTCTTAGGTCTCAGCTCTGGATGCAGAATCCAACAGTGCTCATCATCATGCCCATCCTTTTTACAGTGAGTGCATGAAGCTTTGCTTTTCTGTGCAGTGTTAGCCTTCCTTGCTTTCCACTTCTGATTTCTTTTCTCCTTGCTCTTGCTTACAGTGGGTTGGGATGGTCCCCCAACTTCTGGATTTCCATTCTTTCCTCTAGCTTCTAGATGAGTAGCTTGTACAGATACCTCATCTATACTAGTGGGATTAAACATGAGGATGGTATGCCTCATGTAGCTGTGTAGACCACCAATGTACTTCAAAAGAGTTTCTGGTGAGTCTAATGAGATACCCAACATCAATGCTCTCTTTCTGAACTCTTGAGTATACCCTTATACACTTTTCCCTTTCAACTGCCGGAGAGTTTGCCAACTCATCATGGCCTGTTGCATGTAGGCCAATGGATAGAACTGCTTTTTGATTGCAGCAACAAATTCACTTCAGACAGAGATGGTCTTCCCATGCTTCTTCATATCAGCTTGGGTTCTACCTTCCCACCAAACCAAGGCAGTGCCTCCTAGGCGTAGGCTTGCCAGCTGAATATTACTCTTGTCTGAGTCTATGTTTTGTACCCTGCAATATACATCAATTTGTCTAATCCAATTGTCCAAATTTTCAACATTTAGCTCTCCATCATATATAGGAAAATCAAATTTAACATCTAACTTAATCAAAGATGCTTTCTTATTATGCACAAGGCTATTAGGAGGTGTGAGAAAGATTTCCTCTTTCCCCTTTCCTTTTGAGTGATCATGGGAATGAGACTCATCTTTTTCTTTATCTTGTTTAGAACCTGATGAATCTTCATCCTTATGCTTTCTAAAGTCCCTATACATTTCTTCTACCATAGACTTTATAGCTAGGAAACTTTTTATGAATTGAGGATCTGGCCCCATAGAACCTTCCTCTGACATTGTCTTCCGAGGATAGACTCTCCCAATTTCAGGATTAGTTTCCACCAACTCTCCTTCTCCTAATTTGAGCTTTGATCTAGTGAGCATTCACAGTGAAACCAACACAAGCTTGTCTAACCTTACAACCTACTGCTCTGATACCTCCTGATCTGATGATCACCCTATGAGTGACATCAGTTGAAGTTTGATTAAACAAAAGGTATTACAGACTCATGTGTCGATGTGTGTTCTGTGTTATTTAAGCAACGGATTGATCAGATTGCCAATACACAGACATATAAATGGAAAGACACAGAGAAATACAGTAAGCAACCACAAAGACACAAGCAATTTTAATAAGGAGTTCAGCCTATTATCCAGGGCTACGTCTCCGATCCAGCTTTCAATGGTGGCCTTGTTTTATTGTGTCTTTAAGTAGAGAATTACAATGCAGGGACACAGGTGAGTTCTCCTGAAGCAGGTTTGCTTGGCAGGGTGGTTCTTGGATTCCCCAAGCCACTGGAGTACACAAAATCTTCTTCTTCCTACCAGCTCTGTGACCTTTTGGTCTACAGTGGAAGGAGCCAAATGTGATGCTCAATCCGGAAAGATTCCTCTATGGGATGGCTTGAATCTCTCAAGCTCTCTGATGCTCGATGCTGCCGCTGGTCAGTTCGGCCCTTTGTCTATCTCTGCTTTCGCTTAACTGCCTCTTCTTCGATTTCTATCTCTCAGTGTTCAACTGTCCACTCTACTCTTTCTTGATTTGATTGTCTCTGTTCATGGCTTTTAGCCATTTGAACTCATGCCGGTTCGGTTCCTCTCCCGCCTTTGTCGATTCACCTTTTGCAGTTGCGCTTGGAGTTCCCTGTTCGGCGTCAGCATGAACGCTCAGGGAGTGGCCACATGTCCCCGTCCGAACAGCGCCAACCTGCTCGTCGGTTCGTTTCTTCAGTTACGTCGTGGATGCACTCTTCCTCCACCGTGGCGGTCAAACAGACCTCAAACCTTTACAAATGTGGCTTAATCCGTCATTGATTCCTCTTCCTCCATTGGGCGCAATTTCAGCCGTCTGATCTGGGTCCCCTAGATCCAACATCGTTCGCACGTACCACGCGGTTGACCTGCTCAACCGATAATGCACGATCAATGGCGGTTTTCTCTCACCTCCGCCGCCACGCGTCAATCCTTGAGTGGGATCGCTCCGCATTCTCCAAAACTGTTTACTATTTGAGGACGCCCCAATCAATACTGCCGATTTCCAGAGCACGGGTCATGCCTTGTACGATTTGTGCTTTTTGCCTTTCCCGCCCGCGGTTCTCCAGTTCGCCATGCGTCCAAGTGCTCAGGCTTCCCCCATTTCGGCCCTGTTCGTCCAGCGATGCACGATTACGCTAATCGCGCATCAAAAATCACCTCCTTTTCTCGATCCAGGGCTCACAGGGGCTACTTTGACCTCCTGCGCAGTCTCCATGGGCCTCTGTCAGCGTGCTTTGACCAAGGTCCTCGTCGTTCCACGCTGGCTGCCATTGCCATTGGTTCAGGGTGTTTTTGATTGCTGCTTTGGATTCTTTAGAGATTTGTTTTGTTCTGATACAGTCAAGGTTCTTTGACAGTGTTTGCTGGATCCGATTTGGATCACTGAGCCTCTTACTCTACTATCAACACTGCTTTACACTCCTCGGCATCTAACTTCCACTAATCTACACTTGTCACTTTGGAATTTGACTGCATCAAATGACGTTGATCCACCTTCTACTAAATACTGTGTGCCTCTGTAGTAAGGCTAATGATCTATGAGGAAATATTATCCAATGCTCACCTCAATGGACCCTACCCAAATCTATGCGCAACTCTGGGACTAAAGCTCCATGTCACCCCACCTCACTCTTGGAAGTAGACTACGTACATGGTGAAATATTCCTCCAACTTGGAGGACAATTTGTCTATCTTTGCAGATGTTGCCGCTTGATCTTTCTTCTATTGCTTGTACTTCTTCCTCTAAGGACACTAAGTACTGTAGTGGTCTAACTCACAACATCTAAAGCACTTGATCTTAGATAGATCTTTTTTCTTCTTCTCTCCCTACGACCCTTGTCCTTGACTGGGATCTTTTGCTTTCCACTTTGATGTAAGGGCCACATTGTCTTCCTCCTTCACACCTTTTGATCCCTTGCTGTTATTGCTTTTGATGGAGCTCTTTACTAGAGATCACCTCATTTCTTCCTGCTATAAGTCTGACCACATCCTATCCCATCCTCGTAATGTATCTCGTCCCAAAATGCCTTAGACGAATATTTCCCATTCCCCAGAGACACTATTTAGGGCCAAAAGCACAAGTTTTGTAACTAGAGGCGCCTCTCCTATGGATGCAAGCTCATCCCAGATACCCTGCAGTATAGTGAGAAATGGATCAACTCCTTCACACTTCTACATTCGAATATTCCTTAGATTTTATTTCAATAACATATTCCGCTGCTCAGAAGGATTCTGATATAGCCATGATAGAGCATCCAACATCTCTTTGGTTGTATTCTTGTCAGATATATGTGAGACTATATGGTCCTAGACTCCATCTAGGATAATCCACTTCGCCCTAGCCATTTCTTTCTTGAATTCTTTCAGTTGATCTACATCAGTAGGTTCAGCCATAACATTTTCAACATAGGTTTTGAGGTCGTGCTCATCTAATAGGAAGAACGTCCTAGCCTTCTTGATGATATAGTTGGAATCTCCCTCCAACCTGTCTTGCTCTCTAAGCCCAACTGTGGCCATCTCTGCAAAAACTCGACTTGTAATGGAAAACTCCCTCTTTCTCCTGCTTGGTTGCTAGCTCTGTTATTCACACTCCCTTATGGAGTGAGAAAATCTGCCTGTTGAAACCACCCGATTGAAATGTAAATATTTGATTTCTGAACTAGAAACCCTCTGAGAGAAATCTCTGGGCTCTGTGTGTGCACTTTCTCTTCCACTTGGCACTGAATCTTCTCTAGTACACTGCTACAAACTCTATGCCTAGGGAAGAAAATTTGCTTTGCAAAAATATTGAGCTTCTTCTCCCTCTTCCTGACAGAATCACTTTTTTGGACAAATCAGATTTTCTTGCAACAAGAAGTAGAAAATCGAATCCTTGCCCAACAATTCACATTGTCTGGCTAGGCACTGCACAACCCCTGAAAATTACGACTTGCTGCTCCGTCTGGACAATGAAAGTTTCCTCTTCCAACTTTGAGCTTCCTGTTTGTCAAATATTATATGATACCATGTGAAATTTCCTTGAAATGCAGCAACTAGAAATATTTCCTCTAAATGATAAATTAATTATGCGGTTTATTTTGTTCACGACAAAATGACGAAATATTCACACTGCAATTTCTTCACCAAATAAAAAACTGCTGAAGCAAAAAAATAGGAACTTAGAAATAATAGCAAACACAAAAAAAAATTTGACACCGTTATTTTTGGACGAAAGGCCTCAGAAAAACCCAATGTGGGGAAATCGGTGCAACAACTAAGGGTTTGTATTTTATTATATGCAACAGAAAATTTGAGTACAATATGGATTCCAAAAACAGGCAATCCTACAGAAGAAATACTGGAAAAATAATTGTGAGGAAATTTTCCTCACCACACGAGAAACCCGACACTGAAACTAACCTCAGAAAACCCTCTACTAATTTCCCTACATCACACTCTGTTTAGGCTCTACGTAGGTACAATTTCACATTACTTAGATCTCTCTCTGAAATGCGTGTCCAACTTGCCACTAACTCTAGAAGTCTCTGTCTTGGTCTTTGCGATTTTTTCTTTCCTTCAGATCTCTGAAATGACCACCTGAATTTGCAAATCAAATTGCCTCCTAGAGGCTACTACGTGAATTCTCTGTGGCTATCTCTACCTCCCTGCAAAAGATTCCTTGAAACTGGAAATCCTTCCTTTGGATACTACTGACCTCCCCAACCACCTGCAACCCACCCACTTGCTCTATTTCCACCGCTGAATCACTCTAGCTATTGAGAATTCAAATTGCATAGGGTAATTGAATATCTGCACTGGTGTGTTTTCCATCTACCCATCGACCTATTTTTATAATATCCAAGTGAGACTCCAATGGCGAAGATTAAAACTTAATCGATGGATGATATTATCTCCAAGTCGATCCATTTGAGTTTCTAGAGAATTCTCACATTTCTCAATTAATTATTATTAATTAATCGATCTCCATAAGTTAGACTTAGGCATTTTTTAATTAAGGATCAATTAATTTAATTAATCGATCTCCGTAAGTTAGACTTAGGCATTTTTAATTAACGATCAATTAATTTAATTAAGTAATCTCTAGGTGGAATTTCCAGAAATGATTTCTGGGTTTTAGAGAACTCCTGTGTTTTAGCCTCTCTATAAAGTTTCGAGTCTCGAACAACATCCTATGCTACAAAAACTAATACTCCCTCTTAGGGAGGAAGGTTTTCTCTCTAGTGCTACACAACTACCACAACGCCATGTCTCTGCATCATCCTCCCATACACGTTGTTAATGTCTGACAACTGTAGCTGCTTTCCATTGTCTATCAATCATTGCACTAACTTTGATTCATATGTAACTGGCTGTCGCTGAACCATGCTGCATTTGTGTTGTTGCTGACACTACATTGTACAACCTGTACCGCTGCCAACTCTACATCTACACTGCAACCTAACTAACACTCCATCTCAATTGTTGTTGCTACAACAATGTAAACTTTGAAACGAGAACTATAAACTCAAAACGGGAACTCTCGCAAAAAAACGCCAAAAAAACATCTAAAACAGTGCTAAAAACGAAGTGTGTATACTGGAACGATGGTTGTTTTTTTAGGGACAATTTTGAACATGTTTTAAAAATGGCAGTGAAAATTTTTTTTCGTGCAAAATACAGCTTGAAAACGAAAAAGTGATTATACTGGAATGATGATTTTTTTTTAGGGTCCATCTTCAAAGTTAAAAAAAAATGCTAGTAAAATGATCCAACAACATAAAAATGACCCATAACTTCTCATTTAACACCATATGGAAATCAAAAATTTTATTTCAAGATACGATGCATATATCAGTTAGATAAACTGTCTTAAACAATTATTCAAAATCACTCATATTTTCTTGTACACCATCAGAATTCACATCTTCAGATGAGTGACTGGATGCTGACGAAGATGTTCCATATTCTTCTCTTTCATTAACTAGTGCCCCATTTGAGTCCACATGCATGCCCATCATTTTAGGTTTCAAAATTCTTCTAGATCTACGACTGGTTTCATCAGACTCCCATCTCAACACTGTTCTTTCTGGTAACAACCTTTTCAGAATCTCAATCTTCTTGAAGCGAAGAGTTCCTCCCTTTGTTAAATTGAAGTCATAAACAAGTATGTCAACATCCTCCAATTTCAATATGTCTGTGCGGTGACGATTTATATTCGTGCCCTTTCTTTTCTCTTTCTGCCATTTTTTTTGTCAACTACCATCTCTGGCTTATACCACCATTGAATGGGTGTGTATTTGTGGCATACCAATGTACTTCAACACTTGTAACATCCTCATTTTTTGTAAAGACCTTCATAACTTTAGCAACCCAGAATGGATAGTCATTGGGATCTCCATCTGCTAGCACTGCGATCATGCAACCCTCCTTAATATCCTGTACTGAACCCCTGTAAAGGTCTTCCATGGCTTTACGTTGTGCATGACGTCTTCTGGAACCAATATACATCTCTCTTTCCTCTACCTGTGAAGAATTAACAATACCTTGAGATTGTTGTTGTTCAACAATGTTTATTTCCTCATGTGCATTCGACACATTTTGTGGCCAAATAAATGGATTTTTCAAAGGTATATATTCATTTGTTGTTGTTGAAATGATATCACTTTGATTATTGAAAAATGACTCCCACCAAAACAAATCAACAATGTCAAAGTACTCATATGTATATCTAATACATTTTTTTAATTTCTTCTAGGCAATCAGAATGATTTATATCTCTATTTTGTTTGCGTGCATTATGAACTTCACCAACTGATTGTAATAACAATATTTTTGATGCAAATATTGGATGATTTGGAATGAACTTCAAAAATTGCAAACCCGATGACGGTGCCCATTCTGCAGTAGTTGAATACTTCTTGCCCCATATTAGTGTTTTCCCATCAATTTTTTTGATATGAAATTGATGTTGGAAGCTAATGTCATTAAGTTGTTCAATGCATTTCCCCTCACAATATGATCCCATAATAAACCTTCCTTTGCATGTCAACAATTTCTCCAACACATCAAAGTAGGCTCTGGCATGTATGATTTCTTAATACATTCAATTAATGATGGCAAGCTCCCAACTTCCTTCCCTCCTCAATGTACGAAAAACGACTGACATCTGATCAATATGGTCATGAGTGTGTCCAACAAGAAGGAAACCAACCTTTACCTTCTGAAAAATTCTCAATTCAACAAGCATGTTTAGATATCCAAAAACAACCTGATTTTTGTTTTCACGGCAAGCGTTGTCCAATTGGAGATACAAAACTTCAGGAAGATTACCAGACCAATGAGAAAGCACATCATGAATTATGGTTATGGTTAGATTTGCATCATTATGAATATTTGGCGTTGTGAAGTACACCTATGGCAACATTTTCCCATTGAAGACCATACAACCGACCAAGTGATACTGAATAAAATTTTTATCCTGTAAATTTTTGGGTGTGCGAACAAAATGTGGTAAAAGTGTTTTCTTCTGGGCCATACCATCAATTATCAAACCCAAATATTTATTCGGATTATCATAACACTTCTTTCGATGCTTGTACAACTTTTTCCTTTCATTTGTTTGTTGTTTGTGATGCTCCTGAAGTTCTTTGACAATTGAATTTACACAACATAAAAGAAAGCCATTAAGAAATATGTTTTCATACTTTACGAATATACAATTTTAAAAGTTAAAGTTATGAATGCCTACCTCTTTTTGACCCTTCACATTTGTCCCTTTTTGATTTAAGAGAAGCACATGTACTGCAAATCCCCATCCTTGTCTTCTTTGGAATACAGACATTGTTGAATTCTTTCTTCCATACCTTCACAAAATATTGATATGTAATAAACCGGCCATGTCCCTCAACACCTTCTGCATATTCTTTGTATAAGTTGTAGATTTCTCGTCTTGAAAAATTATTTGGAGTATGTATTGTCTCTCTATTTGGCATACACTCTCCATGCTTTAAAAATAAATCTTTCATCCATGACATTGTAGTATTTGATAATGGCCCAAACTGTCTTTTATGACGTACTTCAGAATAAAATGTGGGATCCTTTTCCAAATTTTCTTGAATTCTCGAGAGACGAAAATTCCCAATTGAATGAAACATTTTGAAAGCTTTCTACAGATAAATAAAGTCCTAATATGATAATCATAACCTGACAATGTAGATTGCATGCACCCAACTAAATATGAATTTTGCATGCTTTTATTCATTGACAAATATCTCTTCCTGCTCTCTAATGCAAATTTGAAATCCATATGTATCAAGCAATCTTTTTGGCAACATTCACTTGAAATGAGTGTGTTGATAGAACTTCTTCTCATTAGATATTCTGCTCTACCCCTTGTATAACTAGAACATTTTGCATTGATACGAAAAGGTCTGCTCCTCCTCGATACAATATTTGTTGGCAACATCTCCATCATTGGATCATCATTTGTATAAGGATTTTCATCATCATTAAGAGGAATGTTATCCACACTATGATCAACTGTGCTTTTCAAATACTGACTTGGAGGATATTCTTCATCTTCCCCTTCTTCAGTGCTACTGTCATAGTCCTTAGAATTTAGGCTCAATGGAAAATTTGACTCGATGTTTATTGGATATTCTTCCTCATGTGCATTTTCAGTGCTGTTCTCACAGTCCATAGAATTAGGACTATGTGCATCATCCTGTCCTTCATCACTGCTACCTTTATACTCATTAGAATTAGGACTAAGTGCATCATCTAGTCCTTCATCACTGCTATTCGCATAGTCCTTAGAATTAGGACTAAAAGGACATTGTGACACTCCATTATTTTGAAATTCATCATCACGCTCTTCATCATTGTTGCTGTCATAGTCCTTAGAATTAGGACTAAGTGGACACCGTGACACTCCATTCTTTTGAAATTCATCATCCCGCTCTTCATCATTGCTGCTATCATAGTCCTTAGAATTAGGACTAACTGGACACCGTGGCACTCCATACTTTTGAAATTCATCATCCCGCTCTTCATCAAAACTGCTCTCATAGTCCTTAGAATTAGGACTAACTAGACATCGTGACACTCCATACTTTTGAAATTCATCATCATGCACTTCATCACTGCTGCTCTCATAGTCCTTAGAATTAGGACTAAGTGGACACTTTGACACTCCATTCTTTTCAAATTCATTATCACGCTCTTCATCACTGCTGCTCTCATAGTCCTTAGAATTAGGACTAAGTGGACACTGTGACAATCCATTCTTTTGAAATTCGTCATCATGCTCTTCAACACTGTTGCTCTCATAGTTCTTAGAATTAGGACTAAGTGGACACCGTGACACTCCATTCTTTTCAACTTCACCATCATGCTTTTCATCACTGCTGCTTTCATAGTCCTTAGAATTAGGATTAAGTGGACACCGTAAGAGTCCATTCTTTTGAAATTTGTCATCAAGCTCATCATCACCGCTGCTTTCATAGTCCTTCGAATTCGGACTAAGTGGAATCTGTGACTCTTTATTTATTTGAAATTCTCCATCCTATCTTTCATCAGTGTTGCTCTCATAGTCTTTAGGATTAGGACTAAGTGGAATAATGGACTTTCTATTCATAGTGGAAGAATTTGCGCTATATTCATCCATATGAATAGAGTTGTTACGCGATGAAGATGTTGATGCGGTATAAATTGAAACTTCACTATTAGGACAATCCATCCCTTTCAAATAGAAGATGTTGAATGATACAAATGGAGAGTCTCCTAAAGATATTATATAGCTTAGAGAATTAAATTTTCCCTCCAAAAATTTCCCTCCCAAAAAATTTCGCGAAAATATTTCCCTCCAAAAATTTTCCAACCAAAAAATTTCGCGAAAATATTTCCCTCCTAAAAGTTTGTGAGATATATTTCACTTCATTATTTTATATGCAATTTAATGAAAAATGTAAACTTAATTTTTTTTATGAAATAAATCATTAAAGTTAAAATTGTAAACAACAACTTCTACCTAAATTATTTTAATAGTCAAAGTATATAATATTTACTAAACAATTGAATGTTTTTTTAATTTTTATAATACATTCTGAAACAAATTAATCCCACATTCACCCTGCTGTAAAACAATTCCATAATATTCGCTTTATCGTATTTTCCTTCATCGCCATAAAAAAATTAACATGTTAAAATTTATTAAAATTGATTAATCCCGCATTCACAGTATGGTAAAACATCTCCGTAATTTCAACTATATATTCCATTATCACTATTATTCACATTACATCAAGGTTTTCTGAGGTTCGTTGAAAGACTTCGAGCGAATTTGTGGAGCAGCTACATTGGTATCAACAACATATTCAACGAAGAATTCTCGCAATTGAAAGGTTAGTTAAATTTTCTTTCTTGAAAATTCTCATATTAAATTAGTTTAACGAAGTACATTTTTTTTTTTTTTTTTTTTTTTTTTTT
>APFE031269422.1:0-13993 GCA_000404065.3 Pinus taeda
TCAGGACCCAAAAAACTGCTAAAAATAGTAAACTGCACTATAATTAAGGAAACTGAAAATGTTGAGGTGGGGGTCCAGGTGGACTTGGCAGGTGGCCACCAATATCCACCTGGATCACTCACATCATATTCCAACCATGAATGTGTGATCTCATGGAATAAACCAACCAACACGGAACTAGGGCTTCGAGAAGCCAAAACACCTTAACCGTCAACCAATGATTCCACCTCATGGTCGGACATTGCTAACATCAACAGATAGGTATCTACTTGTTGGCTTAAGGGGTCCTAACCCAGGTTCCAAGTTAGTTGCACCAAACAAATCCCTACACCACTGGCCCTTTTGGCATCAATCCGCAGAGCGTGGACTGGAGTCTCACCCGACACAGTATGTGGGAATGCTGGAGCCAAGTTTCCGCACCCAAAGATTAGTGTGATGTCATTTTATGCCCCAAATCTACCTTCACGTAGATCGATAAGCTTTTATAGCTTATCGATGTAACTTCCTTTAATCAACCTCTAGACCTCCGCGAAGTTCTACGACTGGTTTTTATGGACCATGAACAGGTGAATTAACTACTTATACACATCATAGATTACTCTTAACCCAGTATTTACTCATATCTACTTAAGTGTTCGATATTTTTAACATACACTGATATAATCTTCATGTAAGCACTTAGCATCAATTGCATTCAGATAACAATACAAATCCAGTAAAGTCGCTCATCAATACATCATTATTTCACAAAACCACTATTTATCACAGCATAAAGCGCATTCATTCATAACAAAATTAAAGAGATAAAACACAGGATTTTCCAAAATAATCGTCTTTTATTGATATTCAGTTAAGCTTACAGACTCAAGACTTCCATCAGCACTCCGCTGCAAGGGTTCACGCACTCAGTTGTGGACTCTACTCTAGGCCTCTGCACACTCAGCTGCAGATCCTTTATTCTACCTTTTGCGCTAACTTAGACTCCTTCTGTTGTACCCATAGACAACTTATATTCTTTTATTATGCCTTAGACTCTCTAACACACACCGATTTATACAACCCCATGGTCCACTGACCATGGGTAGATCTTCAAAAGCCGACTCAACTTACATAAAAGAGGGTAAAACTCTTTTTAACTCTTTAATTAACTATGCACTCTGTGACCACAATTTTCGAAGACTTTACATCTTTAAACATCAAAACTTGGGTTTTTGCCCCAAAATTGACCCAAGGGACCCCATCCCAATAGGCCCCCAACAAAAAGATTGTGACTCGCCCTCGAGTCACTTGACTAGCGTGGAAATCTTGCTGCGAAGATCCCCCAGCTCCACTTGTACAATCGCTACTTCAGCAACGCTCCACATGGCTGCCTGCTTGACTTGTTCTACTAGTTACTTTGTGGTTGGTCCTATGCTATCTGGCTCAATCTTCTGTTGCATACTCTACAAGTTCACCAACTTTTCTTGTATATTGGCTGAGACTATGTAGGCTTCATCCAACCAAGGCCCCAACCTGGCCTTAAGGATTGCCTCTTTCTTCTGCGTAGCTTCCACCTGTGTAAGAAGCCTCTTATAGCTTGGTGAGGCGTTGTGTTGTAGCAATGGTGCGCATCGTCACCCTCACTTCATCGTATTACCGCTGGAGCTCGCGAAACTATGTATTTAATACTTGCAGGGTGGGATCTTCCTGTAGGGTCGTCACAACTTCCATGGCCTACTCAAACAGTGCGGTGCAATCCACAACTGCAGCATCCACCGTAGCAACTCCATCCTCAACAGTGGCTCCATGTTGTTCCCTAAACTTTGGCGGGGTTGAAGGTTGTGACTTCAGCTCCAATCCAATTATTTTCATGTTCAGGTAAAACTGAACTCTGGCCACCTCTACCTTGGCATCGCACACACCTACAGAAAGTTTTCTAATCTTGGCCTCCAACAATGCTTCCTTAGGTATGTGCAACTCCAACATTGTCCTACATGCTTCTGCCACCGCGACTGCTAACTAAGCGCTCTGCGCCTGGATGGTTTCTTTTACTTTCAAGGCCTCTCTCTTCTCAGCAAAAATTGGCTCGTTGTTCACTTGATATTTTCTTATGAGGTTGATGGTGCGCTGCTCCAGTGCTCTTAACTTTATCATCACACATGTCTGTAGTGTGTGAAGATGCTCATTGGGGAGCGCAGCAAGGTTGAGGTTTATTTTCTTTAGAGAACTCACGATGACCTTGTCATCGACTGCCTCCGCACTCAATGATCCTTCTGGTAGCACGACTACCTGGAGATCCAATGATCTGAGCATCTCTATTGCCTGACTTATTCCTGGTGCCAAGCTGGTCTGTGCGGAACTTACCTGCCCTTCACCCACCTGGATCCTGTTGGTCTGAATCTGCAACTTGCATAGATCCTTTTGGATAGTACTTAGTGCCTATTGATGTTGCTGTTTGAACTGCTGCAATAGTTCTGTCATAGTATCGCACACCTTAGCTCTAATCTAATCGAGATCACCTTCTGTTAGTGTGATTGGATCTAGCAATGGCTTTGTTGCTTTCAACTTCTTTCAGGGCCCTTCCTTCTCTTGTTCCCTGTACCTATTCACTCGGAATGGAGAGCTCTAGCCTTCATCTTCGCCAGCTCTCTGCTCTGACTACTCTTCTTCCTCTATCTAGGGAAAAGGGGACTTACCTCTCCGCTCAAAGTCGTGCTCTTCATGTTCGGCCTGCTACTTCATAGCGCACTCTTTTTCCAGTCGGGCCTTCTTCTTGGCCTCTTTCCTCCGCTTCTCAGCCAACCACTCGATCGCATGTTTTTTTGCCTCCTTCTTTTTCTTCTCCACAAAGCTCGTTGCTCCTTTGCTATTTCCTATGGCCAGATCAAATGGAGATTGCTAATCTTTCGGCCATTGCTTGATAACCTCCTGAATAGCATCATCTTTAGCTAGGTAAGGCAGGTCAAACCATTTTTGTTGCGGATCCTTCCGCGCCCTAATATGTATGTGGTGGAAATCTACCTTAAACTCTGTGTGCTCTGATACTTGTTCGAACATAGTTGGAGACAACCATGGCTTCTAGTTGATGGCCATGCGCAGGCTTGCCTCCATCAACACCCAGAAAACTTTGGTCTCCGTGACCCACACGGTGTCCTTTGTGGCCTAAAGGGAGGCAAACTGAGCAGCCTCCGGTAATGCTTTCTCTAGGGGAGGTCACTGACTATCCTCCGATAGTTCCCAAGCCACTAGCACGATGGAGAGAAACAACCACGTGCAGTGGAAGGTTCTACTCTCATCCTGAGCCTCGCAACAATTCGCAAGGAACTTGCTACAGAGGTAGCACGACCAATTGAACTACATGCCCTCAGTGCACTATGCAGCCAATGAAATTATGGGTGCCAGAACCTCATCTACGCAGCATTTTCTCATGACCTTTCTAGCTAAGAATTATGTAGCAATTTTCACTGCGAGGTCAGTGATAGATGTGATGGAGTACCCATGTGGATTTTTAACCAACTTGAACTTTTCCTTTATCTTCTCTGTCAGGTCGCACTCACTCATCTTTCTGCCAAATTCCTTGGTAGGATTCAAGCTTGACTGCGGTAATAGCGTGATCTGATGGATCAGCATATTTCTAATCGAGATCGGCGCGCTCAGCCACAAACATTTGTCATGCACTAGGGTCAGCAATTACTTGATACAAATGAGGTTGATGTTGGAGTGGTGGTAATGGGGCACCCACAAAAGGTTCAACAACCCCAGCTGATTCACTCCATGAATCCACTCGACTGGCCCCAACGCGGTGACACTGGATTCCTTGTAATATACCCTCTTCATATAATTCTTTGTCGCAAGGTGGGGTAACCTCTCGTGGTCCGAAAAATCCCAATCTTCCAGCTTTAAATGGGGCACCCACGCCAGGTGTGGTCCTTCAAATGTGATGCTCTCAGGTAGTAGGGGCGTGTGAATCAGGAATTTCTTTGTGTCGGGGTCTTTCATTATCTTCACTTTTCCCTTACGCACAGGGATATAATCAGGAAGTTTGGAGATAGGCTCCACCCCCTCGACATCTATATCCTCTTCGCCATCTTCGGCCTCCAAATCTACCACTTTCCCCTTATCCTTTGCCTTTTGTTTACCTTTTTTTTGGGCCTGGGTAGAAGAGTGCTTACTCAGTGACTCACGCACTGGCATTGGCCTCTTCTACTTGTCTTTCTTGGGCTTGGGGGCTTCTCTCACTGGTGTAGGCTTTGGCCGAGGTGACCTCGGCACCATAGGCATAGCAGCCGGAGCATCCATGCTCATAACCTCTGGAGCAGCTCCCTGAGAGGTGATAGTTCCTCCACTGCTTGCAGTTTCGCTTAATCTGGACATCGTGCTGAAAATAAACCATTGGGTATTCTCGGGTAATTTATCAAATACAGAGCTAGCGACCAAATATGCAAAAACCTGAGGATTCATAAATGATGAACAACACAGTGCAAAAATTCCAGGATGCAAAGTGTTGTTTGTTGGATGGACACACATAATTTATAGGCAAATTTGAATTCAAATTCTACTGTTCCCCCCAAAATCCGCCCATAAATTCTGATTTGGCGGTAGATCTTCAAATATTTCATTCTTAAATTTAGCCTTAAATGCCCCCCCCTCCCCGATCTTGTTAACCATCTCCTCACTATCAAATCATGAACAGTGACTATAACGGTCATTTTCTGGTTGTGCTGCATGGTATCTCCCCTCATAGCACAGCTCCCTTCGTGCATCTTTTGATATTGTGACACTACCCTTTTTTGTGCAGACCGTCTATCGCATAGTTCCACTAATTGGGTAGTGTAGTTTATAGTCCCGTGCTCCCTTGTAGCTGCCTGGAGCGCTAAGACTGCATTGTCATCTTGTAGCCATTAGGCCAGATCCCCTGTATGGCTTCAACCGGCTTCCATTTACCCTCCTCGGAAATGGTTTTCCATTCAACTTCACGAGATGAATTATGCCACCATTTGTATTTCTTTCATGACATATGGCCCTAGATAGTGCATCTGAAACTTCCCTGGAAACCTAGAAAACTTACTATCATATGATAAAACCAGGTCATTTACCTTGAAGGTGCACAATTTGATGTGCCGACCATGCCAAGCTTTTTCACATTCCTTCTAAACCTACTGATGGAATCCAGCCGAAAACCTATCTTCCTCGAGCTCCATTAGCTATGTGAGTCATGCTTCTAAGGCTCCACAGTCCTCCATTCCTGTGAAAGCCACTATGCGTAGACTAGGCACGATATACTCCATAGGCATTACAGCTTCCACGCCATATACCAACCTAAAAGGTGTCTAACCTGTGAGCTTTTCGCAAGTACTATTGTATGCCCAAAATACTACTGGTACACACATGTCCCAATCATTCTGGTACACATTGCAAATATTTCTCAGTGCATTCTCCAATATCTTATTGAAAGCCTCAATTGTTCCATTGGCCTGAGGATGATATGGTGTACTTTTTTTATGGTAATCCTGGAACTCTTATGTCAGCATGTTGATCGCTGCATTGAGGAAATGCGTACCATGATCACTCATCAAAATCTTCGGGCAACCAATCCTAGTCAACACACATTCAAACAAAAACTTTGTCATTATTGCCCCTGTACAGTCCTTAACAGGTTGTGCCTCCACCCATTTGGTCAAATATTCTGTCACGATGATAATGTAGAGTGCACCTATTTTCTTACCAATGGGTTGAATCAATCCTACAAAATCAATGGCTCATTTCTCAAATGGCTGCAATGACACCTATGGATTCAAAGGAAACTCATCCCTCCACGATGGTCTTCCCATTCTTTGGCATGCATCACATGCCCTACAATATGCTTTAGAGTCTTTATGCAGCGTTGGCCACCACAACCCAGTGCGCAAAAGCTTTTGTGATGTTGCCTTTCCTACATAATGCCCTCTCGCAACTCCTCCATGAGCTTTAGTGAGGATACTGTTTCATTCAAAATCAGGCACATAACATCGAAGTATCTCGTCCGACCCCATCTTATATAATTGACCAAAAATCACTAAGAAATCTGACATGAACACCACCAATTCTTTCTTCTACTGACTGGTGTATCCCTCTGGAGCCATTCCTATAGTCAAGAAGTGGATAATGTCTACAAATTGATTATCCTCTACGCTCACCGTGAAGAGCTATGCATCGGGCAACCCTTCCTCCAAATTAGTAGGCTCTTCTCCTATCTCAATGTACGATAGATGGTCAAGCCCTACATTCAATCTACCTAGCTTCACAATTACTTCAAAATCATATTCTTGGAATAACAACAACCATCTGCATATTTCCCCCCCAACACAGGCTTTTTAGCTAGATACTTCAATGCAGAATGGTCTGTGTACAACTTGAAATGTCCACCTAGCAGTTAATGTTTGAATTTCTGGAGTGCGTACACCGTAGCCAGTCCTTCATGCTCTATCGTCGAATAATTATTTTTCCCCTTTGAAAGCTTCCTACTCACAAATGCTATAGGATGAACCATTTTTCCTTCGCCAACCTATGTCAGCAATGCTCCCAACGCAATACACAAGGCATCAACATGCACATGGAATTCCTTCTTCCAATCCGAGAAGACCAAGATCGGCGCGGTAACCATTTTCTCCCTTAAGACATCCAGACTGTGCTAACATTCTTCATTCCAACAGTATGTAGCGTCCTTCTTTAGCAACTTTTCCATGGGCATGGTAATATGAGCATAACTCTTGATGAACTTCCGATAATATCCAGTATGGCCCGGCGTTGTGCGTAGCTGTTTAACACTCCTTGGAGCTTCCAAATTGACTATGACCGCGATCTTAGCAAGGTCCACCATTAGTCCTTGCTTGCACACCACATGACCCAGCAAGATCCCAAAAGGGACATAGAACAAGCATTTCTTCAGGTTGAGCGCAATATGATACCTTCGGCATGTATCCAACATTAAGCACAGACTGCCTACATGACACTTGACTATCCCAAAGACTATCCAGTCATCAAATATACCTCCAAGAATTTTCGAGTCATCAAAATATACCTCCAATAATTTGTGAATAAACTCCTTAAACATCGCGATGACTACGCACGAGAAGATTGTTAGCGCATTCTTGAGTCCGAAGGGCATCACTATGTACTGAAAACACCCCCACTCCATCGTGAAGGTTGTTTTACTCCTATCTTCTAGCGCAATCTTCATTTGATGGTATCCATAGAATCCATCAGTAAATGAGTATGCCTTCTGCCATCCAACATTGTCCAGTACCTCATTAGTAAACAGCGTTGGGAAAGGATCATGAACGCAGGCATCGTTAAGCTTTCTTAGATCTACGCAAATCCTTATCTCATCCTTCTGCTTCTTTTATTGAACTACCATTGGGCTCACCCAATCAGATTCCTCCACCAGTTCAATAATACCTGCTTCAAGCATCTTATCCAACTCCAAGCAAACCTTTTCTTTGTATTTGGGATTAAGGCGATATTGCCTCTGCTTAATGGGCTTCGCGTCTGGTTTCAAAGTTATTTTCATCACTCCCAAATCGCCTATGATTCCTTTCAAGTCCGAAAATTTGGTAGGAAATAAATCCTAATATTCACAGAGAAACTTAGCAACTTTATCTACTACAGCATCATCCTAGTAATCCCTAATCTTTGTAAACTTTGGTTCTACTTCTGTGTCAATGTTTACTTGCTTAGTTTTCAATGGCGCAGTGATATTTGGGTTCTCTTTATGTGGACCTTCAACCTTGTGGTGACCTTCTGTCTCTAGGACATTGATATTCCTTGGATCCTCATTTGCCGCTTCATTAGTCATATTATAGCATTCCAGCGCATGGCGCAACTGGGTGCTCCAATCTGGTTAAATCAATTCCAAAGGATCCTGTGGAATTCGGAAGATCATTGCTTTAACCTCCTGTAGCACCTCATCAATGCTTTCGAACTCATCTTCAAAGATGAATGTCCTCAAAAACCCTTCTCTTAATATATCACATTCCATGGTCTTGTGGAAAAGCTCTATTTCAAAATACCATTTCATATGGATTATATCCAGAGTGTGATAGAATAAATTCACCCATTCTGGCTATGGCTCCATTCCATATACTTTAGTCCATTTTGACAGTTGATCACGTCGGTAATTCCTCCCTTCATATTTCTCAGTTAACCATACTTTAGGTCGACCAAATCACATCCTCATCATCTTCCTATAATTGTGTCATTCTTCAAAGCTATCTTTATGCATACCCCACCACCCTGTGGGCATAGCACGCAATGCCAAGTCTAGCGCCTGAAAGTGGTGATCCTCTGGAACTTCTCTTTTAAAAGCATCCAAAAATATATCTACATCAATTAAACCATCATAATAAGGCAAATTTATTATCTCTGATGACACATAGCACAACGATTTTGTCATCATGTTGCAGCACAGTGTGGATACTTCGTGCAACTTATGTTTCCAATGTTCCAACTCTTCATCTGAATCTGAGGTACAAGAACTTTTGCGGTCCCATGAAATCCATCCATCAACCATTGGATTAACCCAATATTGGTCTCGTGCTTCTATCTTATAGATCTAATCCAAATCATCATCACTCTCCTCATAGTCACGGACCATTTTAGTATAGCGCAGTCCTTCTTCAAGGTCCAATGGTACTACAACACGGAGCATTTTCCTTTCAAATGACATTGTACATTCTTCAAGTTGATGACCCCATTCATGTTGATAGCCCAATCAATTCCCAGGAGTGCGGGATATCGATTGTTGTCATCAGCAATCTATATCACTTCAAAATTGGCCAGCGTGCTCGTACCTTCTATATCTACGGTCACCCCATGCAATCTTCCCATAGTGATAATCTTTTGTTTGTTTTCCATCCTTAATTGAATCAGAGACCATTGTAGCGTAGGTCTCCCCATTCTCTCCCAGGTCTGTTTAGGCAATACCTTCACGTCAAACCCCAGATCTAAAATAACTTGGTCCATCTCATAGTCTCCCATTTGCATGATGAGCCTCATCTCGTGCCGTGTTCTTGCCTTATGTCTACCAATCTTTCTGACTGCATGATGTCCATCAAAAGTATTATCCTTACAGGAGAATTTGTTTATCAACTCTTGTAATCCTTTCATAGCGCTACTATCACGTAGTATTTTCATACAAGTCTCCAAGAACGTGGTAAGAACATAGGGGTCAACCTCTGTAGGTGCATTGGTGTCTGGCAATTTGTTTTGACTCCCTGAGGTAGAGGCCTCATAGAAGCTTTTCTTCGCTTCTATGAATGTTTCATTTGTGTGCTCAAGATCAAATGAAACCTCCTTTCTAGAGCCTTGCAGACCCATCCACCTTCTTCAGGCTATTTTCCCTTATCGTCACTAGTCACAATCCCACTTCGCAGCATAATATTCACATTCAGGTCCTCTTCGTGGGGCTCGGCCCTCATCATTTGTAAATTTTGTGTAGGATGTTGAGGTTGCGCCTTCTTCTCCTACATCTTCGCCATCAGCATAAAGCATTCTTTGATTGTGTGGTCAAACTGAGTGTAGTATCGACATGATGGGCATGTTTGGCTCATACACTCTCGTGTGTAGTGTCCTAGCATTCCGCAATTATAGCAAATAACTTATCCACGACCTCTACCAGGTCCTCCTCCTCCTTAGCCTTGTTCACATCCATGATATCCTCCTCACGTTCCCCGAGCACCCTGATCTGAAGGTTGAGTTTCCACTTGCATTCGATACGTGGGTGTCCTTGCCATCATTAATTCATAGCTTCAGCAGTGATGCTCATCGTGGCCCACCGATTTGCAGAAATCATAGAACAATTGTTGTGGTGTATGTACAAAATTTTGCAACAAATGACAATTGTCGGTTACATGTTTTCCAACCACTTAACAAATAGCGCACCATAGCGCAGGCCCCGCACTTGGTCCTGCTAGAGCCTCCTATCTTAGGGGCATGGGCCCCCCTCATGTGATGTAATTCGCAAAGATAAGGTATTGATATTTATCATGCCCCTGGTTTTTACACTTGAGACACCAAACTTCTTCGCACACCTCCAGTCGAGCCACTTTTTCCTTTTTCAAGCTCTACAACTCCAAGTAGATGTTCTGCAGCCCTACATGAATTTGTTGGACTCCCAAAGAAGCGTCCTACATAGGTGACTCATGCACTCTCATTGCAATTTCCAGGGCTTCCTCCTGAGTTCCTATCTTTTGTTACAATAAAGCAATCCTTAAGTGGGGCAGGAGCGCAGCTATAAACCAATCACAGTGCTGGTTATCTGAGAGATTCATATTAGCTTCGTAGATCCCGCACTTCAGTGATCTAGTTCCCATGGCATTTTCCCAGGCCTATCATGATTTCCTTAAATCCAATTACCGACTGGGATTCAAATTTAGGTTTACCGAATTCCTTGTTCAAAGCAGTCTGAGTATCTGCAACAACGCCAATGGATTATCAGTGCAATACTTCACATACCATGATAGCATGCAGTCCTACAAAGCGGTGACTAATTGTGCCTTCTTTATATTATCATCTATGATTTGTGTGTGTTGTCCACACAGCCTTCGCAACAAACCAAAACTGATCTGGATCCTCACTTCCTGAGCCTTTGAAAACTAGAAACTTCATCGTATTTGACATGTTGACCACCGGCAGTGGTGGTGGCAGTGTGGGCGAAGGTGTATGTTGTGGAGGTGAAGGTGGAGGTGGTGTGGATGGATGAGGTATTCACAGAAAACCCTGTCTTATCAACTGGACCGCACTCTGTGGTGAAACCTATGCAGCTGATCTAAAAATGAGATCTTAAATCAATTTTAAGGTATTATAGACTCGTGTGTAGGAATGCCTATATTACTTAGTCCAACATATCGAAAAGATTGCAAATAATATAGACAATGAGTAGTTAGAAAGCATAACAGTCACACACATTAACACAGCAAATAATCAAGGAGTTCACCAGACTTCCTGGTTGCGTCTCCTGGTCCAGCTTTCAGTGTCAACCTCTATATTATGTCTTCAAGAGAAAATTATTACAAGTGCAAGCTCAAACCAAGTCTCAACACAACAGTGACAAAAAAATAGGGATTTACTTGAAATCCTCAAGTCTACAAGAGTACACAGACTCTCCCTCTTACTCTCCGTCTTCTGCTTTCTCCCTGTCTGAGCAACTGCCCCCTCTGTCTTTGCCATTGAATGGCTTTTAAGCCTATCGGTGTTGTCTGTTTGCATTCCTTTCTCAAGCTTTCTAGCTCCCAGTCCCTATCTATTCATCTCGCTTT
The DNA here is from genome assembly GCA_000404065.3 of Pinus taeda. Taxonomy (NCBI): domain Eukaryota; kingdom Viridiplantae; phylum Streptophyta; class Pinopsida; order Pinales; family Pinaceae; genus Pinus; species Pinus taeda. The sequence goes on from APFE031269422.1 coordinate 11,274, forward strand.
CGAGCGTTAAACAATCATTGTAAAATTTTTAAGGTATGGTGGCCACCTGTTTTTAAATAGAAAGGACCACTAGCGTGGGTGAAATCCCAAAAAGTCGTTTCTCTGTTTACACGAAGAAATACACAAAAAACATAGAAAAATCCAACAAAACACTTTCTATCGGACTTCAAATAATATCCAATCGCATCCATAATCCCTTTCAGGTACATTTTGATCGCTATCGCAAGTCGCAGTGCCCATATGCCATGGGTTCCTTTGTATTTTGGTTTATAACAGAAATATAAGGAACTACATAGAATACATTGAAAAACTCGACAAAAACATTTTATCAGAACTCTGAATTATATAGTTTCACATTTATAAACCCTTTCCGGTCCGACTATCGCAAGTCACATGTTGTAGAGGCCCCACTCCTTTTTATTGCTCCAACGCGATATTGTGATGTGATATCGCTATTGGCGATCACATATCGCAATGTCTTCAATCCCCAGTAAGTCCTTCCTTTGGCCATGTTGTGATGTTATATCACAGTTAATCTGGATCGTTGATCTATGATTGTTAATCTGACTGTGGATGGTTTTTTTGGGTGGCCCATATGTAGGAGGATTACCCACCCGTAAAGGTGGTTTCCTTTCTCCTGCGCCATGCCATGTGTCGGCCAGTGTATGGGATTTAGGCAAAGCCCGTCCAATACCACTTATGCCTGAGGTCTGCTCGAAATACCATTTCCCATGGAACTCGAATCTTCTTCTATTTTATTCATAAATCCTTCAGGTCCGCTAAAAGCCTTTGCGCCTATTTAAGTCCTCTCCCTTAGTTTCCATGCGATGTGATATTGTGGTTAATATGGATCGTTGATTTTCACGCTAGATCAAACATTTCACATTGTATCACTGATCGCTCATCGTAATTCTCTTAAGGTCAAGGCCCATTAACACTTCCGCTAGCTTTCTCCGATGCGATTTTCCGATTTGATCTGGGTCATTGATATGTCCGAAGAATTAGAGGTTTTAGGATCCATTTTGGATCACGCCTTCCCACTGAAAAGCTTTTGGACCACCAAAAGTTGGTTTTTAGGCATCGATCAAGTAAGGATACAACTCCCTCACTTGTTTGACTTCTATCCATCATGCTTTGCTTGGATTTTAACGTTTGATCCCTATTCTCAGGTACTCAACATCCCCTCCATGCATGGTTCTCACCTTCCTGTCCAGAACTATATCTTCCTGTAACTCATTGAGATATTCAAGCAACATATCCTCAATAGAAGGCAACTGAATTTTCTCTTCAAGATCTTCAATCAATGAAGGTTCATACAACCTCAAGTTTTCTACATTAACGACTGAATAGATCTGCATATGAGCTAGAAAATCAAGGTGAAAATCATTTTCACCAATTTTATCAAGTATCTTGAAAGGTCCATACCTTATTGGTTTTAGCTTCTTACCTTCACCCTGCTTTCTATCTTTGTTGATGTATAGCCAGACTTGATCACCAACTTGAAAACTATGCTCAATCCGATGCTTGTAATGTCTTGCCTTGTACTTGGCTTGATTTCTTTCCAATTGTTCCTGTACTGCCTGGTGAAATTCCTAGATTTGTTCAAAGAACTTGGTTGCTTTGTCCACATCAATGTGTCCATCAACTGCTATATCTTTACCAAAGACAAAATCCAAGGGAGACTTTGGTATAAAACCAAAACAAGTCTCAAAAGGAGATCTCTGGGTAGAAGAGTGTTTGGCACGGTTTTAAGCATGCTTAACATAACACAAATGCTCATCCCAAAGCTGGGATGCTTGCTACAATAGCAGGGAAAATTTTAAGAACCCCCCCTAAATTTACATGTATAATAAATGGGTGAATCTCCATGGTATATAGGAAAAATGGAAGGCGATTTTATCAATAATATGATATGTATATATAATTTTTTGGTGAATCTCTCACTAAGCATGGTGAATATTTTACTCAATTATAAAACATTTTGTTTATTGAATACACAAATGAAATCATTGCATTTCTTTAAAATATCTTTTGAAATCAAAATTACCGAAATTACATATCGATAATCTAGTGGGTGTAAGCTAAAATTCACCCGTGCCATTCACAGAAAGCATGAGAAAAAACCTAATACTATATATAAAACCAAAAAAAATTCAAATTCATCACTTCTATGTTCCTTTTTGCAATTAGAAAAATTACCCAAATTACAATATGTTTGCTCCACTTCTAGGGACCTCGTAACCACCCTGCCAATACACAAGTATGTTCCCATTTGCAATTAGAAAATTACCCAAATTACAATCTGTTTACTCCAGCATATGTTGGAAAGTTATAGAAGGATGACTAGTGCAATCAATCCATTCCTTTTAGCCCTGGACTTGTTTCAGTTTAAAACAGAAGTATACAAATATACTTGTCCAATGTCTATGCTTTAACCATTCAGCTTAAGATGTTTTTACAATATAATTTCCTAAGTCTATTTAATATCTTCATTATCATAAAAACCAACCTATATCCATCTTAACTCCACATCTACCACTCTTAGGGGGATGAAATCTATTTATCCTCTGAGCACTTGGTAGACCCAGAATTGAGATGGATCTAAGATAGAATTTCCCCTTTAAATAGTCTATGCTCACATGAATACCATGGGTCAATACCATGGGTTATCATAAACCTGGAGCTTAAAATTTACTATTAGTAATTTATAAAAATTAATA
>APFE031269423.1:28152-49045 GCA_000404065.3 Pinus taeda
TTGATTGTTGCTAGACCCGTTCTGGGCTAGTAGGGATCGCCTCTATCCGTAGAGGGGATTTACCTCTCCAACACCCTACAAGCAGCATCCAAACCCCTCATTCACAGTGCCTGTCATCAAATCCCTATCATTTAGCAGCAAATACCTATTGTCTCTATAAAATCTCTTCATACGCATCTAAGAAACATCAAAAAATGGAAAACTTGGAGTCAGATTCATCTTATGACAGAAATGAGGAAACTGTAAGTGACTCCTCCAAAGAAATTCATGCACCAAGGAGACCTCACAAGAGTTGAAAACATATCTGGGAGGAGCCCACTACACTTATTGAGTTGTTGGCTTTCCCTCTTGTTATAGCATGCTTCAAACATCAATCCTGCTATCAATTTTGTGAGATGGTGGAAAGAGTCAAATACCATCATGAGCTGACTAGATTGTTTGTCCTCCATATTCACAACGGTCAGGTCAATTTGGCAAGTGTTACATTCACTTTGACACCGGAATCTATAGCTAAAGCAACATGTATTCTGAATGTGGGTGAACAGTGGAACAAGGGACAGCAGGTGGACAGAGATCATTATGAGCCTTATATCAAGGCTAGTTTTTAGAGGAAAATTAGTAGAGTTTTCCCTTTCAGGTATCTCCAGGACACATATGCTCCATTGATGAAGCTCATAATTAAATCTTTCAGCTGTGAAGGTAGATTTTCTCGCCTGTATGCCTACCACATCCGATTATTGATGCATTTTACTAGGGTGAGGATGATGAATAAACCCTATTTCATATGCCGGAATATGGAGAAAATGACCACATTGGTGCAAAGGAAACCTCCACATCAGCAGTATAACAGCATCTATGACTTTGCATTAATCAAGATTGTGGTATTGCATCAGCATAGTTTACTGAATGTTTCATGGGAGGATTTCATTTCACATGATGTCTTTACAGGTCCTCAAGTGTCCCCATCAATTTTTGATGAGGCAAGAGAGCCTTCACATCAGTAAGAGGTGCATGAGACTCAAACCACTAGCCAGTGTTTGTCACTTACCAAAAGGGCACAAGGAGACTGTTTGCAGCAGCAAAACGAGTACTATCTCCACCTGAGGTGGAAGGCGTCTCATTTCCTTCAATAGAAAAGCAGGTACAGGATAAGGGTAAGTAGCCATTGCATGATGAGGGACCTTCAGAAGGTCAAGAGAGAGATTTCATTCTCATTCAGGATGATGACACTGATTTGGGCTCCCAAAGCTCAAAGCTCAAGGAGATCATTCAAGAACATCAAGCTAACATTCATGACTTGTCTCTCAAGCTGGAAAGAGCCAAGTGGATAATCAACTATCTTGAGCAGAGGAGCAAGCAGTTAGAGGATCAGCAAACCATCATGGAGCTCCAAAACATAAGAGCAAACCAGCAAGCTACCAAGAGGAAAGTCAAGTTGACACCACTTGAACAAGAAATTGAAGCTGATCGTGAACCTTGGCTTGAGAGGGCAAACATTCACTTGGAAAAGATGTTGGAGAAGGCCAACAAAGAGAAAAATATGTTGAGGCACATTGCCTATCACTATTTGGCGAGAAACAAAGTTTGTAAAGCGAGAATTAGGATTTTGAAGGTCAAGTTGAGGAAAGCTTTGAGGAAGAGGAAAGAGAAAGACAAGCTCAAGATTTTGGTTGAGGCTTCTTTAGCCCAACATAGCACTTGATGTAGGACACTCAGCCCAAATTTCAAGAAATTTGTGATACGTTTTGTCAATTTTGAAATTTTTGGAGCAGAACACGGGTTTTTCTACCTGGTGCGCTGCGCCACCTAGTGCGTGCTTTTGCTCTGGACCTCCTTTGGAGGAAAACTCAACATTTTTGGATTCCTTAGGCAAAAATATGAAAGCCCACAAATGGCCAAGAAATTTTGTCAAGTTTTGAGCTTCCAAAAGGGTCAAAAACACCTCAAAAATGCCCTTTCTGCCCCTTTCTGACCACACAGGAAGCAGTGTTGGGAGAACTCACGTTTGGAGGGGCAAGTGGACACCAAATTTAGAAATTCCACCTGTTCTAGAAAGTAGACAGATAGAAATTTCCAACAAGCCCACTTGCAGCAAATTTTGTGCAAAGGAAGGCCTCCAAAATTAGTTGCAAAAGGGCGCAGTGCACAGGGATAGAGGTGCAGCGCACAGGATGGAAAATTGACCTTTTTGCCCAAAAACTCTGTTTTTTTGGCCTAGTTTTTTTCTCAGTTTGACTTTTCTCTCTCCCATATTCAAACTAATGATGTAATTTGATGTAACTTGATGGAATTTGATGTAAATATGCTAAAATTTCACTCATGGAGGTAGATACATCATGAAAATGTAGTTTGAAACTGAATGAATCAGTTTCCTAGGTTTTAGAGGCAAGCTGTTCCATTGCCTACCTTTTAGTTCTTAGTTTAAATCTTATTAAAACATCTCCTAAACCCATGAATTTGACCCCCAAATCCTAGAATGAGTTGTTTGTTTCCTATATCTAGTAATTTTTCAGTCATTTGTCAAGGTTGGACTCTTGTGAAAGCTTTGAAGCAGCATTGTACATTCATCTCTGAAGTTTGGCAAAGGAATAGACCAGGGTTTGCAGCATTTTGTGGGGTTCCTATGGCAAGTTGATTTGGTATTGTTTCTTCTTCTGTAATTCAATTTTCCATGTGTTTATGTATTCCATTGTCTCTCTCTTTTCAACTGAACTAAATGAATCAAGGATAAAGGTAGAACTCATTGATTTTGCAGTGCTCTACCTAGGGTTTGTTTAGCTTTCTATGTTTTTCAGCAGTTTGAAGAGGATCCCTAAGATTTTCATGCCCTTTCCAACTCCTCACCAGTGTTAAGACTCTCCATCTCACTTATTTTAAAGTACTAAACCATTTTCCTACCTTGCCCCACAGAAACCTCTGCAAGATTGTGTCCATTCCCCAGACCCAAATCTGCCTTTCACATTTGAGCCAGCAAACCATCATCAAATTCAATCAAACTCCTCTGAGCATATACCTAGCATAAAATTAGTCTTTACATTAGTCATCTCAAGCTTTAGTGATCATATTTTCCTGAGATTGACAAGGAGAGAGCCATCTCCCGACCTGGTAGGGCTAGCTACCAGGTTGAGCGTGGTTTGGTGTTACCCTAGATCCTAGCTTTCTCAGCCTGAGGTAGATTTAGGCCCTAACATGACCTAATAAATGTTATTGCAACTATTGTGATAGGGCATTAGACCTTCTTGAAGAGTTTCATATGAGTATGAGATCCCCATGTTCAAATATGCATTTATGACCTATAGATATGCATTTATGACCTATAGGTAGAGGTCTAGATACTAGCCCTGAAAAAAGTGGCTTAGGTTCTGGGGTAGCATGCTCAAAACTAGGAAATCTAGACTGCAGTTGCGAGGAGGCAGGATTATCCATGTGAATGGAGGGTCACAACCACTGGCTTTCCCTGTTATGAAAGTGACTAGAAGTACAAATCACTAAAAAGGCAAGTTAGCTTAGGGTTTGGGCACCTAGAGTGGTTTTTTATCTCATGTGGGTCCTGTAGCTCCTGAGGAAGGTCAGCAAGGTTTAATTTTGTCAACTCCATTTCCTTAACATGATATAGGAGGTCGATCTATGTCATAGTAGCCCTCAGCTCATGTTTATCCTTCCAGGCTGGTGAAAGTGGGTAGATATGGGAGGGGTGGTTACATATTGGTATCAAAGCATGGTACAATACTTGGACTGGAAGGGCATAATGTGTTTTTCATGCATGCATGTCAGTTGTATATGTGTTTGTTATGCATATAAATGTTTATATGGTTTTTATGCATGAATTATCATGGTTGTGGTTGTCATGGACAAGGTCATGGTATGCAATTGGTATTGTGATGCATGATGTCAGTATATTGATATGATTATGTATATACACATATTGTGCTAATTTGGTTGGTCTTGTAGACAAGATAGCCTCTCTTGAACTTCACCGAGGTATGTTGACTATGTTTGTATTTGGTTTATCTAACATGGCATGTTTTCAAGAAGAAGAAAATCAAAGATGACTAGAAAAATGGTGGATTACAGTTCATGAGAATTTCCTTATAGATTAGATGAGCAACCAAGAGATGAGTACTCTCCAAACATATCAGACACTTTGAGAAATTTGAAAGCAGAGATAAAAAGTTGCAAAGTAGATAATGGAAAATCATTCAGATGCAGGAAAGACTTGTCAGGGCACAGGAGAAATAAGCATAGTTCAATGCAGTTATCCTTCAGAGTTTGTTAGACATGCAGTGATAGGGACAACCACGGACTAGTTATGCACAGGTGGACATGACTGATGGGGCATATGGAAGTAGGTCTCTTCATTGGCACAGGTTGGATAGAGATTACACAGTTAGAGATGGTAAGTTCTTGGATACACCTGATAGGAGACGCAGTGGACATGGCTTCTACTCTAGTTCTCACTCACACATGTGTCATAGTCATTAATGATATTATCCTTATAAAACGAGTGACAGGAGATATTTGTCAGATGAGTTCAAACGATATAAGCCACCTACATTTGATGGAGAGTTGCAGAAACTGGAAGATGTAGAGGCATGGTTGCTTAGGATGAAGAAATTCTTTGAGTTGCATGATTACACAGAGAACATGAAGGCCAAGATAGTTATTTTTAGTCTCAAATAGAAAGCAAACGTTTGGTGGGAATATGTGAAGCATGCCAAAGACACCAGGACAAAGGGTTTAATTTGGCGTGAATTCAAGAGACTCTTCAGAAAGAAGTACTTGTTAGAGAGGTACTATGACAGTAAATCCAAGGACTTCTATGAGCCGAAGATGGGATCGATGACAGATGAGGAGTACATGACTAATTTCCTGGAGTTATTGAGGTATGTACCATATCTTAAGGATGAGAAGGCCAAATATCAGAGATTTGTCAATGGATTACCATGAGCATTTAAGGATCGGATTTAGTATGATGAGCCTTGATCATTAGAAGAATTCATTGCAAAGTTGAAGCATTGTTATGAGCAATCAAAGCGTAAGAACGAATCTAAGCAAGGTTGCAAAGGGAATGACAAGAATAAAGGTAAATGACCACTAAAGTGAACAAGATCTCAAGATGCAGGTAAGAAAGAGAATGTTTTTCCTTACAAGAATTTATTGTAGTGGAGAAGGGACATGTGTCATGGCCTGGAGAGTGGCGGAATATAGGTGATGGTAGGAAATAATTGCAATGTTGGATATGTGGCAAGGAGCACCTCAAGAAGGATTTTCTGTTGTATCAGGGTGGTAGGCTTCAAATCTATAGTGCTCAGGAGGCGCAGATAGTTTGGGATGTTGGACAGAGCATTCCTCGAATGTATGCAGCATTGGTAATAGGCAACAGGATCACTAGGCATCTATTATCGAGATGGATGAGTCTTGGTTAGTGCAATTGGCTAAAGGTACCAAGAAAAGCGTTCACCATTGGGTAAGATCTTTTGCATTTGAGTTGAATGTTATGTCTAGATCAGCGCATATAAATGTGATTTTGTTTGGATCATACAACATGTTGTTGGGTATGGATTGGTTGTATCTTCATAGAGGTGGATTGTTATGAAAAGGAAATTAAGTGCTTGGATGATAATGGAGAACATAAAATCTTGCAGGGTAAGAAGAAGGTGAAATCAGTTAGAATGGTTACAGCTATACAAGCAAAGAGTAGTCACAAGAAAGGGTTTGTAATGTTTACAGTGCATGTATCTAGTGATAAAGGTAAGGACTTTGATGATGCGAAGGTCTTCAAGAGGCATCTGATTTTACAACAATTTCAGGATGTATTTCTAGCAGAGATTTTAGAGTTATCGCCTCACAGGGAAGTGGACTTTTCTATTGATTTGGTACCAGGGGCAGCACCAATATCATAGACACCATACAGGATGAGCACTCCAAATTTATTGGAATTGAAGTTGTGGTTGAAGGAAATGCTTGACAAGGGATACATTAGGCCAAGTGTATCACCATGGGGTGCACCATTATTTTTTGTGAATAAGAAGGATGGTACTCTCAAGTTGTGTATTAATTACAGGAAGTTGAACAAGGTGACGATTAAGAATAGGTATTCGTTGTTGAGGATTGATGACTTATTTGATTAGTTGAAGGGAGAAATAGCATTCTCGAACATTTTCTTGAGATCATGATATCATCAAGTACGCATCAAAGAAGAGGACATCTACAAGATTTCTTTTTGGACTAGGTGTTGGTGGAATTATATGTATTCTAATTCCAACATTTAATTATTGAATCAAGGATCATAAGACTTAGATATGCAAGCACGGGAAATGCAAGATTAGAGCCTGTTCTAGATTATGCTAACAATTAACATTAGAAACTAATCGCTAAGGATTATCACTTGTCTCTGGATTGTGGGACTCTAATGATTATCGGGTTCTAAACCATAATATTTCATTACCGACAAAAAATGTTCATGTGGTTTTATATATGTGGCTTATTAGGTCTTGAGGCTTCTGTTATTTTAATCCTATAGTGATGCATACAAAAACTCATTAAACACGTTGTAGAAAAGTAAATTGCAAAAAAATAAATGATGACAACTATAATCGAAAGCGTGTGAGGCAAGTAAAGAAGACAAGGCAATAAAGTACAAGAAATGCATTAAATATAAAACATAAAAGCTAAGCATATTAGAGTCATAATGATATATTATAGGTTCTTATTCATGGTAGGAATCTTTTACCAAGTAGTTGCAAAGATCCAATCAATTAAAGAATCACAAACTGCAAATTACATACTTTTTTTAATACACTATTCTAATACAGAACTCGGTACTGAATTAAGCTCAAAAAGTCTAGAAATTGAAATTATGAACATTAGTACTGAATTAAGTACATAAATTTTGTAGATTGAAATTTTGGGTATGAAAACATATTAAGGAACCAATTCAAGTTTGCTTAGCTCTTAAGTTTGAGAAAATTAATTCTAATATGATCATGATGCCTTTTACTTAATAAATCTGAAGGTAGAACAATAGATCTAGGAATGTGTGAAATACAAAACTACTGCAAAAAAAGCAAAATAAACAAATAAATAAAATAAATAAATAAAATAAAATAAAATAAATAAAATAATAAATAAATACCATCAAATAAAATCTGCAATCAGAAGCCCCAAGGGCTAGCTCAGTTGGTCAAAATTGCCTCGCCATCGAGAGGTCACAGGGTCCAATCTCCCTGAAGCCCTTGATGTCAGGCCTTGCTAGTGGGCCGCAAGGCTAGATTCCCTTCGAGGTCGATCAACCCAGATTTTTCTGTGGACTTAGAGCCACCCTTGACCAAGGTGTCCGTGAACCATAGTCTAAAAAAGTTCTGCAGTCAAAAGAAGAAAAATCTAAAATTGAATATTAACCTACTCTACAAATAAAAACCAGGGCATTACCTGAGTCGAGGGCCTTCTCGACTTGGTAATGTTCCCAATAACTAATTTAGATCACAATGTTTCTCAGAACTTTAACAATTAATCTCCATTAAAGACAAAAGTTCAAATCCATTACAAAAACCAACTTAAAATAATAATAAAATTCCTCCCTGCATCCTCTCTTTTTTGATGTCATGCAAATCTATTTATTTTATATTACAATGGAGAGGAAGCGATGATCTAAAGAATCATATCAACTTCCATAAAAATCTAATGCCTCATACTATGATTAAAACAAAGGATGTTCTTTTAAATACTTTTGTTATGAATGAATCATTTGAATCATGCATTAGAGATGGAGACGATGCGACTTGGCATCAGTTGATTTTATTCCAAGTTTAAAGGTAACTACAAATTTTGGATGCAACTAGTTATAGCTATTTTTGCATAGGTGCATAATTAGGCACTGAACTATTGAAATGGATCGAAATGGTACCAAACTACTAAACTGGTATCGAACTAAGTACTAAACTGCTGAACTAGACTAAACTAGTACCAAATTTCCAGAACTAATACAAAGATAGAAATCTTCGTAGTTGAACATTCTCCTTGGCCAGATAACCACATTAGTAACCCATCATTGATAAAACTATATTAAAGATGTTTAATCATTAAAATGATAAAAAAAAATCATCATAATTAACCACGGGGTAAAAGAAGTTCATTTATTGGATGTTAATTGTATAATGGCTACGAAAAGTACCATAAATGCGGGAATATGGCTCATGTATAGAGAATTTATATACTAAATGATATGACATATTCAAAGCCCAACACCAAGTATGGGCATTATGAGTTTGTTGTGGTTCCTTTTGGTTTTACTAATGCTCCAGCTACTTTCATGAGTTTGATGAATAGTGTGTTGCATCCTTATCTGGACAAGTTTGTGATTGTATTCGTTGATGATATATTGATATATTCTAAGAATGAGGAAGAGCATGCCAAACACTTAGAAGCAGTGTCGAGATTGCTAAGAGAGCATCAGTTGTATGTTAAGCTTAGTAAATGTAGTTTCTTTCAGATAGAGGTACATTACTTGGGGCATGTTGTCTCCAAGGAAAGCATAACAGTGGATCCAGAAAATATAAGAGCTATTATGGAACGAGCAACTCTTAGGAATGTGGATAAGGTCAAATCATTCATGGGGTTAGCAGGTTAAAACAGGTCGTTCATCACGAACTTATAGCGGATTGTCTATCATATTACATCATTGCAGAGGAAAGGAAAGAAATTTGAATGGATAGAGGAACGTCCAACTAGTTTTGAGCAGTTGAAGCAGTTGTTTACAAATGCTACAGTTCTAAAGATTGCAAATCCAGATAAAAGAGTTTGTGGTTTGTACATATGCTTGCAAGAGAGGACATGGTGGAGTCCTGACACAAGAGGGACAGGTGGTATGCTACAAATCAAGGAAACTGAATGATAACGAGCATAATTATGTGACACGTGATCTTGAGTTGGCAATAATCGTTCATGCATTGAAGATGTGGAGACATTATATTCTTGGCAGGAGGTTTGTATTGATGAGTGATCACAGAGGATTGAGATACTTATTTTACCAACCTAATCTAAATGCCAAGCAAAGTAGGTGATTGGCTACGATTACTAAGTTTTATTTTGAGATCAAGTACATTAAGGGAAAAGAGAACATGATTGCATATGCTTTTAGCAAAAGAGTATGGGTAAATCACATAGCAGCTATGAGCTCATATGGGAAAAATTTACATGATCGGATCTTAAAGGCGAGACAATAGGATGACAGGTATAGGAAGCTTATGCACAGGTTACAACAGGAGGGTACAGGTTAATAGGATATGGAATATCATCTCATCGCAGATGGTTTGGTCAGATTTAGGGATAGGATATATGTGTCAGATAACAATGAACACAAGAAGCTTACCCTGATGGAATTTCATGCTAAGCCGTATTCAAGTCATTCAGGATATCAAAAGACATTGGCAGTGGTTAAGATGTTCTAATACTGACCGAATTTGAAGAAAGCGGTAGCTAAGTTCATCGCCAGGTGTTTGGATTGTCAACAGGAAAAAGCAGAGTGTAAGCATCCAGGTGGTTCACTATAATCGATTCTGATTCTAGAGTGGAAATGGGAGGTCATTTCCATGGATTTCATTACAAGCTTGTTGAGGAAATGTAGACAACATGATTCCATCATGGTTGTGGTTGACAAGTTGACAAAGGTATCTCACTTCATAGCGGTTAAATCTACTTATTGAGCAAGTGAGGTAGAACAGGTCTTCTTTAGGGATATAGTGAGATTGCATGGTATTCCTAAGAAGATTGTATCCGACAAAGATGCCAAGTTCACTTCTAGATTTCGGAAGGAGTTATTTATAGGTTTAGGTACAAAGTTGGCCTTCAATACAACTTATCATCCATAGACCAATGGAAAAACAAAGACATAATTCTAGAGGACATGTTGAGAATTTATGTTATGCATCAGTAGAGGAGGTGGGAGGAGTATCTTCCACTGGTTGAGTTTGTGTAAACCAATGGGTATCACGATTCACTGAGGATGAGTCTGTTTGAGGCACTTTATGGGTGAAGTGATCCACTGAATAAGGTATTGATCAGACCGAATATGTTAGCAAAATTGGAATAAGAAATGCAGGTTATTAGGAAGAATTTAAAGACATCATAGAACAAACAAAAGGGTTATGTATATCGGCGTAAGGCACTTAAGGAGTTTCAGTTTGGGTAACATGTGTACTTGTGAATTAAGCCCAAGAAGAGTTCCTTAAGGATTGGGTCATGTGCAAAACTAGCACCTTGGCATTATGGGCCTTTCGAGATATTTGAGAGGATTGGACCAATGGCCTATATACTTTCACTGCCTACAACAATGAAAGCCCATGAGTTTTTCCATATTTCATTGCTTAAAATATATGTGAAATATATTGAGCATGTGATTAATTGATCTGTATTGTAGGTGGAGCCAGAATAAGAATTCCAGCCAGAACCTCAGTGCATTTTGCAACAAAAAGAACTCATGCTCTGGAACCAAGCAATTGAGCAAGTTAATGTGCAGTGGAAGCACTTTGGGTGTGATGAAGCTACATAGGAGATGGTTGATTAGATGTGGGTTATGTATCCTTCATTGTTTGTCAGTTGAGGCAAATAAGTTTTCGTATATGTACATATTTATGTATGGTTATTATTGTAAATACCGCAATGAATTGTGTTATAAAGCTCTGATAAGTTGTATGGTTGTCATCTAGTCATGGTTGTCATGTTGGTCTGCTTTTCAGCAAGTTGAACACTGTAAATATTGCGTCGAGCTAAGTTATAAAGCTTCATTTCCCATATGTTTTGGTTTTCATCGGTTTGTTGGTCATAGGTGTCATAGAACACTAAGGGTAGTGTTCCCCTAATGGGGAGGGGTCTATAATAGCCTCGGGTTAAAATTTCATGTAATAAAGTCGAAAAAGGAAAAATAATACCAAGGTCATGGAACACGTATTCCAAGATTAATGTTGGAAAAAACATCGTAGTCGGTGTTCATTTGGTTATTATGGTTAAGGGGAAATTGGAAAAGGAATTGAAAAGGAAAAGACGCAATAATTGGAATTTTATTTATGAAAATAAAGGAACTTAGGAGAAAAGGAAGGTGAAAGGTCACAAGATTGCATGTGAGGAAAATTAGAGGAATTGAAGAAAATAAAGGCTTCAATATAAAAAGGCTTATGAGGATTATTTCACAACTTTTGTTAGTACAACCTTTTGTCAATTCATTTTTGGAGTTCTCTCTCTATTCTCTCTCTCATACTCTTGCACACTTAGAGCATTCTTAGAGCACTCTAGCGATGGAGAAAGAAAGGAAAAGGAAGAATAATAAAGTAAAGTAAAACAAGGATCAAGCAAGGAAATGTTGGATCAAGTGGCTACAATGAGATTGCTTTGTAGGTATCGAGTTGCATGTGTGATTTCCTTAGTAGTTTTGGTATGCATGGTACATGCATGTGTGTATTTGGTTCTCTTGCTGGCATTTGCATGGGTATTTTTATGTGTGACAGTGTTTCAATCTTGCCTTTCCATGTCTAGATAGTCATTATGTGATGGGTTTCTTTCATTTGGTTAAGATTTGGATTGTTGGATGGTTTTGGAACCAGGTGAGGTGGTCTTGGGAAATTTCCCAATGGCCTAGAATCCCTTAATCGATTTTTGCGAGATTGCGGTAAATCCTAAGGGTGGAGACGAGAAAACTCCTTAAGGTATTGGTGAATAAATATGGAGGCATACAAGCTTGTTTAATGCCTAGTGATCCCTTGATCAGTTTTGGCGGGATTGCAATAAAGCCTAGTAGTGTATATTTTTGTTTGAGCCTAGGAATTCATTGACCAATAATGGAGGGATTGTAATAAAGCCTGAGGAATCTCAGTTATTTTGTTGAGTCCCACATTCATGCTTGGAATATGGCACAAGGGTGATTGGCTAAAAGAAATATTTGGTTCAATTCAATCTATGGTCAGGTGGTACGTGGAAGTCCTTGACTTAGTTGGCTTTTGAATATTTTAATAAGGGCTCTTTTCCTCTTGTATTTCATGAGTATTTATACTTGTTATTATGTGGATTTGATGGTTGTTCTATCGTTGTTATTATTTTGGTTATATGTTGGTTATAAGCACGATTTCATGAGAGATTCTAGTTATGGCTCTTAAAATGTTTTGATTGGTAAATTAATGGTTATTGTATGCATGACCTGATAGATTTTATTGCAGCTATTGTGAAAGGGAATCAGGCCTTCTTGATGATTTTCAGATAAGTATGAGACCCATATGTTCAGATATGTATTTATGACCTGTAGATTGCATATTCACAATGTGTTTGACAAAATGTATGTCATGGTTAGGCCTAGTTAGGTCAAGTTCTTGAAAAACAAATTCATTAATGGTTTTTTCCTTGTATCATTCACCATCCTAGAAAATTTTATCAAGTTCTACGCAAAGGTATGGATACTACTCCTGAAAAAAAGTGGCTTATATTTTGGGTTTGCATGCTCAAAACTGGGAAATCTAGACTACAGTTGTTAGGAGGCAGGGTTATCCATGTGACTGGAGGGTCATACCCATTGGCTTGATTTTTTATGCAAGTGTCTGCGAGTCCACATCAGTAAAAAGGAAACTTAGCTGAGGATTTGGGCACTTAAAGTGGTTGTTTAGCACATGTGGGTCCTATAGCTCATGAGGAAGGACAATAAGATTTCATCTTGTTGACTTCATTTCCTTAATGTGACCTAGGAGATTGATTCATGTCACAGTAGCCCTCAACTCATGTTTACCTTGGCATGTCAGTGAAAGTGGGTAGATATGGGAAGGGTGGTTACAAAAACCATAACTTATTTCACAATCAAATTATTTTATGACAATATGACAAAATTCTTAACCATGGATATTCACCCCCATTTTTCCATGGATATTATTAGCTTGCAAATAGGTTCTTTTAAAATGCCATGGCCCACTATCATGATTTATCAATACCATATGCCTAAAAGCCATAACTTATTTCACAATCAAAATATTTTATAAATATTTTATTTTAATTTTATTTTATAACACTTTTTTAATTAAATATAAAATGAAACAATTATAATTACTTTTGAGATATATTCAAACCCTCTATCCTCACCACTACTACAAATATTCCCATAGAAATTAAATCAAGGTTTTAACAAAATTGAGAATGAGAATACTTTTGTTTGCTTAGGGGGTCCTGACCCAAGTTCAGAGTTAGTTGTGCCAACCAACAAATCCCTATACTACTGGCCCTTTTGGTAACAGATCACATAGCGCAAGCTGCAGTCTCACCCGAAACAGTACGGGGGGATGTTGGAACCAAGTTTCTAAATCCAGAGATTAGTGTGATGTCTTTTAGTGCCCTAGATCTGCCTTCGCGTAGAACTATAATCCTTGAGGGCTTGACACTGCAACTCTATTCAAACAGTCTTGAGACCCTCGTGAAGGTCTATTATTAGCTTTTGCGGACCTTTATCAGTTGATTTATCCACTTACATGCATCAGAGAACAACTCTAGATTAGGGCTCGCATAGATAAGCTTGTGTTTTTAATAAACATTAGATAATTCATGAAAGTCTTCACGAAATTACATAAACATGCTTGCGTACATCATCTAATAGTTATTCAATAGAATTGTTCATCATTAGATCAATATTCCATAAACATATTATTTATCAAAAACATAAGTCATAAACAGAAGTAAACAACAATACACAAGACTTCTCCAGAAACGGCTTCTTTATTGATTTCCAATTCAGAATACAGACTCAAAACTTCCTTGCGCACTCAACTACAGGGGTCCGCGCACTTAGTTGTAGACTCTACCTAGGCCTTTGTGCACTCAGCTACGGATCCTTTCTCTCCTATCTGACCCACTCCTTTGTGCTAAGACTTCATTCATTATCCTTCATTACATCCTGAATTATGCCTTAGACTCTATAAGACACACCTATTTGTAGATTTTTACATACAATCTGATGGTCCGTGGACCATGGGTGGATCTCAAAATTGACTCAACTTTTACATAAACAAGGGACTAGAACCCCTTTGAATCATAATCATCTACACACTTCGCATACACAAATCGCAGAGACTTTACATTACTTACAACAATTACATCAAAACTTGGGTTATTTTAACCCCAAAACTAACCCAAGGGACCCCATCCCAACAGGCCCCCAACACAAATATCGTGACTCACCCTCGAGTCACTCTGCTGGCACTGCGATATTGTTGCGAAGATCCCCCAGCTCCACCTGCACTATGGCAACCTCGACAGCGCTCTACGTAGCTGCCTACTTGACTTCTTCGACTAATTTTTCTATATATCACCCTTTTGTGGCTAGCCTCATTATTTGCTATGTCTGTTGCAAACCCTTGAGATTTTCCTGAATGGTGGTCGAGATCTGATAAGCTTCTTCTAACCAAGACTCTAGCCTGGCCTTAAGCAAGGCCTCCTTATTTTATGATGCTTCTACCTACGCGAGGAGTTGCTTCCCCTCCTGGAATTTGGCTAGGTGTTGTGTTGGTGCAATGGAGCGCGTCGTTTCCCTGACTTCATCATATTGTTTCTGCAGCTCTCTGATTTTTGTATTAAGTGTCTACATGTTTGGGTCCTCCCACATATTGGTGACCAACTCCATGGCTTGCTCAAATATTGTTGTGTCGTCTACAATTGTGGCATCTAGAGTGGCCAACCCTTCCTTGATCGCGGCCTCGCACTGCTCCCAGACCTCCGGCGAAGTTAGTGGCTGCATCTTCAATTGCAGTTCGGTGATCTTCATGTTGAGTTCAAATTGAACTTGGTTAACTTTTGTCTTTGCTTCATGCACACCAGCAATTAAGTTCCTGACCTTTGCTTCTGGTTGTACATCTTCAGGAATATGAAGCTCAGGTACTATTATGCATGCCTTTGCAATTGCTGACTCTAGTCATGAACTGTGCACCTAGAGCGCCTCCTTTTCCTACAGAACCTACATCTTCTCAGGGAATAGCTACTGATTATTAACCTTGATTTCATTGATAGCATTGAGTGCTCGATATTCGCAGATGAAAAATTCCTCCATGACTCCCTATAATAGTGCATGCAACGACTTCAATTGCATCGCGGCAAGGTTCAAGCCCATCTTCGGGACTCTATCAAGGAGGGCATGCTATTCCTCAGTGTCGGTGCAGACTGAACCTACAAGCAAGGGGAAGACTCGTACATTCTGTGATGGCCATGGAATTATCTTTGTAGCTGTACTTTGACCTCACGCCGAAATTCCTGTTGCGCCACTCACTTTCCAGACATCTGCTTGGATCTGGATTGCTTGGAGTTGCAACTCTCGAAGATCCTTTTGAACTCCACCCAATGTTTGCAAGTATTGTTGTTCCAGCTGTTGTAGCACTTCTGTTGCGGCATTGTGGACTTTGTCACCGATCTCATCCAGGTCGCTTTCTATGAGCACCATGGGATCGACTTGTGTTTTCTGGGCTTTCTTCTTCTTCCGTGATCCACCTTATTTCTCCAGTTCACACCTTTTCAAAAGGAAGGGGGTGTGTTGTCCTTCCTTGCCTCCGTCACCTTGCCCTATTTCTATTTATGTTGCTAGTGAAGGTGACTTGTCACCTTTCTGGGTCTCGCATTGCTCCTGCTCTACCTTCTCCTTGGCAACATGTTCCTTCTCGACCTGGACCTTCTCTGCAGCATCCTTCTTTTTTTGCGCAGCCAAGTTCTGTGCAACTTGCTTAGCTTCTTCCTTCATTTTCTTCCCAGCTACACTTTCTGCACCTATGCTTGGCCCAACAGCTAGATCTAAACAGGCGCGCCACTACCTCTTGCACATCGGTCTCTGTTACCAAGTATGGCATATCATGCCACATCTATGTTGGATCCTTCCGTGCTTGGATATACACCTTGTGGAAGTCATCCTTGAACATTGCATAGGCTAACAACTTGTTTACAAGGTTTGGGACAACCTTGGGCGCTAGTTAATCACCATGCAGAGACTCGATTCCATCAGGACCCAAAAGATTTTTGTTTCAGTGATCCGCACAGGGTCTTTTGTAGCCCACAAGGAGGCGGATTGCGCTACCTCCGGTAATGCTTCTTCCAGTGAAAGAAACTGGCTATCCTCCAGCAGTTCCCATGCAACCAATACAATCAAGAGAAGTAAGTAAGTGTAAGGAAACCGCTTGGTCTCATCCCGGGCCTCGCAGCAATTCGCAAGGAATTCCTGGCACAAATTTTTGGACCATTTGAACAAGACGCCCTTCATGCACTGAGCAGCTAGGGACACTACGGATGTCGGAACTTCATCTGTGTGACATTTCCTCGTTACCTTCCAAGCCAATATCTGTGCGGCCAGTTAAACTGTGGGTTTTGAGATAGACAAAATGGAATACCTGCATGACTTTTTCATCAATTCATAATCCATCTTCATCCTCTCAACAAACTCTTTCTCCCCCTTCTTCCCTCCAAACTCCTTGGTCGGGTTCAAACCTTCATGTAGCAGGTGTGTAATCCTGTGAATCAGCATATTTGTGATGGGTATAGGCCCTCCTAGCCATAAACACCCATCATGCACAAAAGTAAGCAACTGAAGTATGAAAGTTGTGTTAATTGGGGTGTGGTGGTAATGCGGCACCCAAAGCAAGTTGAGCAACCCGGATTGCTCAACACCATGGATCCAGTCCTTCATTTCTAGCATTGTCACACCCGTGTCTTTATAGTATACATGCTTCATCAAGTTATCCATCGCTAAGTGTTGGAACTTAGCATGATTCGCTAGGTCCCATTCCTCCATATTTAATAACGAGACTTGCGCGAACCAAGGACCTTCAAAAGGCACTTGCTCAGGTAGAACAGGTGTGGAGATGGTGAACTTGTCTGAGTCGGGGTCTTTGGTGATCTTTTCCTTCCCCTTTCTCGAAGGGATATACCCATGGAGTTTTGTGATGGGCTCTATGCCTTCAGCATCGATATCCTTCATTCCTTTTCCTTTTTCTGCCTCCAGGTCTACAACCTTCTGCTTATCTTTTGCTGGTTGTTTATCTTTCTTTTAGGCAGGTGTTGCAATATTCTTCCTAGGGGAAGAACATATCAGTACCCGATTCTTCTACTTCTCCTTTGTAGCAGGTTTCTTTTCCTTCACCATTGATTGTTTCAGCCTTAGCGACCTCGGCGTCATGGACACTGTTATCACTGTAAAACTTCCTTAAAAAAATTTGGACAACTTACATGGTTTCTCAATTCTTGTATCAGTCATGGTCAAGTCATGGTCAATTCATGGTCAAGTCATGTTCAAGTCATTTTTATGTTTTAGAGTCTAAGTCATAGGGTTAGAGTGTCATGTCCATCTTCAAATAAAGTTTGATAGCCTCATTCCATGTCCTGGAAGCCTCACCATGTGTTTAGAAGTCATATCTCACATGATTTTGGAGATATTTTAAAACTAGCTACGAATCCATGTTTTCATAGCACAGACAGTGTAAAAATCCTATTTTGCGCTACGAAACCCCTGTAGCACCCTGTTTTAGCAAAAAAAAAACTGTTTTTACTAGTCAACTTCTAGAAGAGGTTCTGAGCAGTTGAAAGCTCATCTCTGAAAAGTGAAATAGGTTTTCATTCCTAAGATACTTAAGTACAAAAACCTCTTCTACTTTCTTCAAATCCATTATTATCTGGGAGAAATGATGGACCAAATTTGCGCTATGAAACTGCTATAGGTGCAGTTTTTCACATGCATATTTATCTGTTTTACACCTGTTTTTCAAAGACACATTATGGGAGTTGGGGAAGGTTTTTAAAAAAACTAAGAGAGGTTTTTGTTCAGCATGGATTGTTTCACAAAAGCCTCATTAGATTTTCCTAAATACATTTTTTGTGAGAAGTTATGAGCTATGTCCCAAGACCCATTTTTCAGCTAGAACAGAGCAAGGGACAGTCTCCTAGTTTCTAGGAACATCAAGGATCGAGTCTGGACAGCTGGAGAAGTATTTTAAAAAACCAAGAGAGGTTTTTGTTCTAGACATCCTGGACTACAAAAACCTCCTTCGGTTTCGAAAAATGTGTCATGGTTGAGGAGATAAAGTCTCTGTCCCACGTGCCATTTTCAGGGATCCTAAACCTAAAAACAGGGAAACATGTTCCCTAATTTCTAGGGTTTGTCTTCAGCAGTCAGATGAACACATGGGAGGCTTCATCAAATTCGACTTCTTGAGGTTGCAAGTTGTCAAATAATTCTTTAAATGCTTAGATAAGGTTGTTGTAATCATGATAAGGAGTTACACTCCTAGTTGTATTAGGTCACTAGCACTCCTAGTTAACAGCTAGTTCTAATTAATGGTTTGTTTTATGGTTAGAATAGGTATCACTGATGACAAATTCGAATTCTCTTGATCGTGGATGATGGAATCCTAATTGTAAATGCTTTATATAGAGCAAGAGGTCTAATTAGCAAAGGGTTGGAAATTTTATGAAAAGGCTAGTATTTGGCTTATGTAAGACTCTGTTTCAGTAATACATGTTTGGCTTTACTTCTCAGGATTCATGAGGGATTTTTATGTTCAGAATATGTGATGTTGTCCTTTTCCTAATTCTTGCAGTGGTATGGATGTGTAATCACTCAGAATTCACTTGAGGTGCTCTGACTTCTTGTATGCATTCATAAACTGTGTGGTCCTATATGAGTTTATGTTCTGAATGTTTAAATGCTGAATGCCCTGACTTCTATGTAAGGTTGAATTTATTGTTATATTGAGATGTTATTGACTCCATAAGCCCAATGGATAGTTGTTAATGTGTTTCCACCATTCATACTTTTCACAGTTGTTTTACAAGAGTTAGCCATCTTATCTATAATCAAAATCATTAACCCATTTAGAGAGAGCCCTATCAGGTTGAGGAGGCTAAGCCTCAGCCTAAAGTAGGTTTGAAATAGTTACTTAGAGTCAACCTGACTAGCAGCCTATCAGGATCTGATTTTGAGATAACAGGACCTGTTATGAACAGCAAAGAAAGTCAAACAACAGTCAAGAGGCTAGCTCTACTCAGCATGCCAATACAACAGCAGTCAGACAAAAGTGTAATACGCTCCTTGTTCTTAACATTTAATTTCTTGGATTAATTTTTAATGTTAATTCTAATAACTATGAATGTTATGATTGATTTCAAGGGCACATTTTTCATCATCCCTTATCTCCCTAATTCTTCCCTACTTCAACCTACTTCCTACTTCTAAAATCCATTAACCCTTCATTTCAACGTTGTTCTACGCATCCTACAGCCATACCAACCTCCTAAATCCATACCTCCATTTGGCCGAGTACCAACAGGAAACGTGGTGATTGTTTAAAAAAAAAAAGAGAGAAATTATATAAAGGTAAGAAACATGAGGCCTATTCATTATTTTGCATGCGGCCGAATGATGATTTCACCACCCGACGCACCTAAGTGATTCAGAGGACTCCATCATACCTCAGTGTGGTATATACGCTCCCAGCGCTCCCATAATAGCATTTGTGCAAGCGACATCTATTCCTCTGTTTTCAAAAATGAACACACTCTGAGGTAAAGGAAGTTGGTCATTTCACTCATTTTTCAGGATTGTTTATGTTGGTGCATAATCTCGTGGCCTCCACAGTAAGGACCGAAGGCAGTGAGCGCCATCCGGTTTCGACTCCCACCAAGTTACATGATAGTCGACCCAGCATCACATTGGACACTAAGGGAGCGACGCTATCAGGTAATAAATCAAAACTTCCTTGTTAAATTTGCAAGTTAAGAGCTCGACCCTCCGCCAAGATGACAAATAGGGTCGAGCCAAGCGTGTTCGATAGCTCCCAATACCATGAAGACTGCATTTCGATTCTTAGAGAAATACAGTGGTTTCCCTTTTTGGAGAAATTCCATGGAAGCAACGAAGAGGTTGTTAAGCAATTCGCCTTCACATTTAATGGGGAGAAAGCCCTGATAGGAAATTTCTCATTCAGGGTTTCAGAAGACACCATCACCCAAGCGATAGGGATTAGCCCAGAGGGGGAAAAGTATTTTAAGACCAAGCAATTCAAAGAGAAATCGTGGACCTAATTCATGTCCAGGTCCCGAGTCTCATCGGTTAACTGGAAGAAAGGCGTTCCAAGAAGTTGGTTGGTGCATCCTTGGGATGAAATGGTTTACATACTTCAAAAATTTGTAACCTGTGAAGGCCGCTACAGCATTGTTTATTTATACCATATCAAGTTGTTGCTACACTTAAAAAGATAATGTGTTATCAGTTTACCATATTTCCTATTGCAGAGCCTAACCAAGATGTCAAAGACCATCCAGAAGCAGAAAGGAAATGAAGACAAGAGCTTATATCACTTTGGTTTAGTCAAAATTCTTATTGAACATGAAATGCAGAGAAGAGGGAAAACGTGGAAGGAGTTCTTAGCTTCCAACCAAATCAGAGATGAGGAAGACAAAGAAGAATCGCAAGAAAACTCGGGATTCATGAAGGACATTGATGAGGAGATCCCAGCATCATCCAAAGAAAACAAGATACCTCCACCTGTGAGCAGCATAAGGACTAGGCAAATGAGAAAGGAAGATGCTAAGAAGGAAGAACAAGATAAAGTTTCACCACTTACTCAAGGAGAACAAGGAGGACACCAAAAGCTCAGTTGCAAGAAGACCACCCTGAATCCAATGCACCTATATAGATGGATATTCAGAGCAGTGACCATTCGCCACCGGGGCCAGGAGCTGATGTAGATGTTGAAAGCCATTCACCCCCAAGACCAGGAGCTGATATAGAGGTCGAAAGTAATAACAAACAAGAAAAAGGGTCACTACCTCCCAATAAGAAGCAGAAGAAATTGGAGAACCAAAATGAAAAATTAAAGGAAGAGCTCATGGAGGCTAACAT
>APFE031269423.1:49290-116887 GCA_000404065.3 Pinus taeda
CTCTTTTCATCATTTATCTCTCAGATCCCTTGGAAATTGATTAATTAATAGTCTTATAGTTATTAAATTGCATTGAAATTGATTTAAGGGTTTTATGTTAATGAATTAGGAATTTTTGGAAAAAAGACTACAGGAAGTTCCAACATCCTGTAAATGGCTTATTGTTTGACATGTGGCATGACAACCAGGCTAGAGTGAAGGGTATGGATGAAAAGCGGAATGTCCAAGCATGGACAAGAACCTATCCCGCAGCGGAATCAACCCTCCTACATGCGCGGTCAACGACGGTCAACTATGGCATGTTGGCGACAAAGGCAGCAACAGCACACAGTCCAAATCAATTTAAGTTTGTTTCCTTTTTTTATATCAGCTAGGATAGAAACATTTTCAAAAATCGTGTTTTGGTAAAAGCGGCAACAGCCGCTCATGAATGTACATCTGTTTTCAAGGGATGTGAAACCATATGTAAATATAGTTCTGAACTGGTTGTATATGGTTATCATTATTGTTGCTTCAAGAACAGAGTTTCGATTTTAATACCAAAGACTTGCATTACAGTCACGATTGCATTGTTTTGATTTGGTGATCGTTGGATAACAAACCCAGTATACCAAGAACGTGGACGGGCCCTGCGTACATGGTATACTGTTGTTATTTTATTTCATTTACAGTCAGGGTATTTGGTATTGATATACACAGTGATTAAATCAATTTTGTTTATGCTTATATGTTTATGAATGCGCTTGCTTATATGTTTATGCATGCGCTTGAATAGATTATCACTTGGAACGTGAATCATATCCTGTAAGGGATTCGATCCCTTGTTATCTCGTAGAGCACTGTCATGAACTTTATGCTTATAATTTCCATATATTTTTATCTTGCATGACTGTTATGAATGTTGAGTATTCACTGAACAGAGGTTTTATGTATGATGTCTCTGTAAGGAGACTAAAATCTTTAATTGCAGTGATACACAGCGTTTTGATTTGTTGAATCTTGGTAGGTAGTGATACATAGGGTGATTTAGTTTGATATTGAATCAAATAATAGCATTGTAATTAGGAAGATTAGACTTAGATTAGATCCTTTATGTCTATATATTTTAGGTGCACGCCTCTAAGTCTACACACCCTGGTCAATAATAAATATAGCCCAGTCTAGCACCCTAGATAGGACACTACACATTAATATTAGGTCATTGAAGGAAGTTATTTATGTTGCTATGGTCAGTCATTAACACAATCTTTTTACCCAACAAATAATGTCTCCATATGTTTAGGGTATGCACGACAAAAATTAATTCCAAATGATGAGAAGAATATCTCTGGTCATGTTTTTTAATTTCCAAGACTCATAAGTAATTACCTTGCCTTCTTGCATCAATACTCCTCCCACTCCTTCTTAGCATGCATCAGCACAAATGAAAAACTCCTTCTCTGGATCTACAATCTTTAATACCGGGGCCGAAGTTAACAAATGTTTCAGTTGTTCAAAGCTACACTCACACTCAACAATCCACTTAAAAGCTCTTCTTTTCTTCAGCAAAGAAGTTATAGGATAGGCTATTCTAGAGAACCCCTCAATGAAATAATGGCAATATCCATCCAAGCCCATAAAAGATCGAATATCGACAACATAACTCGGAACAAGCCACTCCATAATGGTTTTGATTTTCCCACGGGCCCAAGTATTGTATTTGATTCTTATAAAAGTCGCATTTATTGTATTTGGCGCACAGTTGATGCTCCCGCAATGTTTGCAAAACTATTTGCATATGTTTCTTGTGCTCTTCCAAATTCCTTGAATATATGAGTATATTATCAATAAAAATGAGAACAAATTATCAAGATAAGGGTGGAAAATTCCATTCATAAGGCTCACAAATGTTGTGGGGGCATTGGTAAGCCCAAAGGGTAAAACCATAAACTCATGATTCCCATACCGAGTTCTTAAATTTGTCTTAGGAATACGTTGATGGTGTTGGACCCGCCAACATTCAAGGGATCTCCCTGGTATGAAGTCCCAACTAGACCTCAAACCGTTTGGTGTAGGAGTCCCATCCAATACGATGACCCAATTTCCATTATCTTAAAGATATTCCTTAGCTCTTTCTTGTTAGCATGTGACAGTGGATTTCTTTGTCTTCGAACAACGAGGTTCACATGCCTGGTGAGTGTTGGTGTTACTTGTGTCAAATTTCTTTCACCACAGAGGGAGAGGGTGGAAGCAAGTCTCAAGTTGAAAGAGAACAGTCCCAACTCTGCTAGAGACACACAACACAATAAGACACGCACAGCTTCTGGCAAACTAGTCCACATGGATGCGACAGTAACAAACACAAGGTGAACAAATAACACGTACAACACCCAACGAAATAGTCCATGCAAGTGCGAAGGGCATTATACAAGTTTATAAGAATGAATCTGTCGAGTGTCCGACGGGATAGCCCACACAGCCGAGACGATGTTAACAACTTATACAACACATTTTCATAAGTATATGTATTAGAACAACTGAAATAGTTCAATTGTCTTAACACAGGTTAAAGCAACATGCATTACAAGTGTCCAAAGAATAGTCTTACAAACAATTACAATACATGTGTGAAAATGTGTTGGCCTGTTAACATGCTTCTGAATTAAGCAAAAGTTCCAAGACACATTGGTACACCGTTACATCACTAACCTCGATAGTGAGGCGTTGGAGCCACTACTCGCTCCTCAAGGAAAATACTATAAACTCTCAAGGCTATGTGGGAGGAGCCAAGGTGAAAAGTATTTTGTATGTACAAATAAGGGGTATTTATAGCCAAGGGTAAAACTAGCCCTTGTGACTGTTCGAATTCCCTCATGACTGTTTGACTTACATGACTCTTCAACTTTACATCGGTCTTCAAATTTACATGTGGGTCTGTTGGACTTCAACGTTACATTACATTGATTACAACAGTGTGGCCCACAGTAGTGATGTGGCCGAGATGGCTCACGACATGACTTGACACAACAGAGTTGGTGTGTTCATGTTGTTGATGGTGTGCATGTCAAGCTGCAATGTTCTTGAGTGATGGATGTCCTCTTGGTGTATCATAGCTTCACCTCTGGATGGCAAGAAGTGCGGAGTCTTCAATGGTCTTGTTGTTTGCTTGATGTTGCATGTGCAAATCGCTCCTTCACATGTACTTTGGCATGCTTCATGTGTTCGCTCATTCGCAAAAAAATCTCCTCGCATGCATTCCTTATTTGTCCATTAGCAAACAAATCTCCTCGCATGCATTCCTTATTTGTCCATTAGCAAACAAATCTCCTCGCATGCTCTCCTTATTCATCCAGTTCGTCGTCACCTCATGTCTGATCCATGTACCTATATCTACAATCACTCATGACAAGACGACATAAAATCCAAAAATATCCTAGTCTACCATGATACATTTTCATTCACATTCGGATGCAAGTGGCCGGGAGAGAGGAAAAGGCTCTGAAACTATGCAAGGCGGATTTCAAGCCAGGATGTGGGCTCCGAGCACTACCGTGAAAATTGCGCAGAGGTCACCAGGAGACTGAGATGGACAATCTGGATTAGCAGTGACTGTCTATGATATCTCGCTCAACTGGAGGGTTGATCTGCATAGTTTTTTCAGGGAGGCAGTGCAGGTAGCAGAGGGGGACTAGCAACAAAAACTGCACAATTTCTCCGGGGAGATGACAATGGGTTGTAGGAGTGTTGTTGACAAAAACTGTGCAATTTTTCAGGGGATATGGCAGTGGGTTGCGGGAGTGTTGTTGGAAAAAATTACACAGTGCTACGAGGCTAGCCTGCTGGACATCCTTCCGTAGTTTTTGAGCTGAGTGAGATGCTGGGCAGCTGGGGAACTACCCATGAAAACTACGCAGTTTTCCGGGTGAGTAGCAGGTCAAATGACTAGGTGATTGGCTGGAAAAATTGTGCAATTTTTTGAGGGAGACAGTGACGGACACAGGGTGTCTGTCCAGCATGTCTGCGCAGTTTCTTTAGTCAGTGGAGCAAGCATGCTTTGTAGCTTTTGTGCAATTTTTTGGGGGAGTGAGTCCCGTGGTCACTGTCTAGTCAAACTCTCCAGTTGAACAGCTGGAGGCTCAGTTGATGTGCTTGTAGGTAGTGTAGATTGAAATGGCTTGCTGGGAAACTTTTGCACTGTTCTGGGTGGCAGTCGGTCGAGTCAATTCCAGGGTTGCACAGTGCAGACTGCCTCGGAAGTAGCCTCAAGCTCTACGCAATTCTAGGCAGTAGTACATAATCGCTAAGAGTTTGTTACACAGTATTTTGTCACGCCTCCTACACTTCCCGATGACATACCCTAAAGTTCCTAAAACATGATCATTATACAATATACTCATCCATGTATACAAGTTCAGATCCCTCCTTTAACCTTGCTTGGAAAATATTTGGATCTTTCCCTGAAGAAATGGCTCTTCAAACACTAAAAAGAGGGTCATCACCCTTATGAAGCTCAAAACCGCTATGATCTCCTGTTGCACTATGTTAAGCCAGAAATGGCATCACCCTTTTCCCTTTCATACTTACGATGGTCTCGAAAAGGAAGTTTTCCCGAAGTGGATGAGAAGCTTTGTGATCTAGAAGCTTCCAGAGTGGCGAGCTGGAGGTGGTTTCACATAGTTTTGGTCGAATCCTCCTAATTTGACCTCTTGATCTCATCCCTATGAGATACCTCCTTGAGATATGGGCCTAATCCTATCTTTGGAGAAGTCCTAACTCCCTCCCCCAGCCTATAAATTCCTCCTCTCTCGTTCCCAAATGGTTTATCTATGTCCATTTGCACCCCTATGTTGAGCTTATGCTTAGAGGCTATTCATTAGAATTGGAGAAGGAGTGTTTGGGGATTTTCTTGGCTTGGACTTGGATTACCACTCAAGGAGAGCCTTTCAACATCAAGGCTATGGTTGTAAGCTTCCCTTTATTCTTTAAATAATAATACAACTATTGGTTCATCTTCCCAAAATATATATTTTCATGTATGTATTGGCTTGGCATTCCTTGATCAACTAAGCATTTTATTATTGGATTTGATATTGGTTTTGGCATGCTTTATTTACTCTTGATCACTTGTGCAGGTACATAAACTCTGAAAGAAGCAGGAAGAAGTTTGTGACACAAGTGGTTCGAGGATCTCAACGAAGGAAATCGGAATAGAATCAGAGCAAGGTAGGCCATCTCTCTTGTTCTACTTTTCAATTATAATCTAGGAATATGTCTAGTTGATTGTCACTTCAGTTGCTAGACCCACTCATTGGACTAGAGGGATCGTCTTTGTCCGCAAAGAGGATTAACCTTGTCAACAAAATGGTGACTCCACTGGGGAAGTCACCATTTTATTGACAAGGTTAATCCTCTCTACAGACAGAGACAATCCCTTTAGCCCAATGAGTGGGTTTAGCAATTGGAGTGACAATAAACTAGACAATTTCCTAGATTATAATTGAAAATTTGAACAAAAGAGATGGCCTACCTTGCTCTGGTGTTATTCTGATTTCCTTTGTTGAGATCCTCGAACCGCTTGTGTCACGAACTTGTTCCTGCTTCCTTCCGAGTTTATGTACCTACACAAGTGATCAAGGGACAACAAAGCATGCCCAAACCAATAGCAAATCCAATAATAACCTACTTAGTTGATCAAGGAATGCTAAGCCAATACATACATGAACATATATATTTTGGGAAGATGAACCAGCAGTTGTATTATTATTTAAAGAATAAAGAGAATCTTACAACCATAGCCTTGATGTTGAAAGGCTCTCCTTGAGCGGTAATACAAGTCAAAGCAAATAAACTCACCAAACACTCCTTCTCCAAGTCTAATGAATAGCCTCTAAGCACAAGCTCAGCATAAGGGTGTAAGTGGACATACATCAACCATTTGGGAATGGGAGAGGATGACTTTATAGGTTAGGAGAGGGAGTTAGTACTTCTCCAAAGAGAGGATTAGGTCCATATATCAAGGAGGTAGCTCATAGGGATGATACCAAGACATAAAATTAGGAGGATTCGACCTCATCTACGTGAAACCACCTCCATCTCGCTGCTCTGGAAGCTTCTAGATCACGAAGGTTCTCATCCTCTTTCAGAAAAATTCCTTTTTTTAGACCATCGCGAGTATGAAAGGGAACAAAGAGATCCCATCACTAGCTTAACACAGTGCAATAGGAAATCATCACAGTTTTGAACTTCATAAGGGAGATGACCCTCTTTTTAGGGTTTCAAGAGCCATTTCTTCAGGGAAAGCTCCACAGTTTTTCCAAGCAAAGTTAAAGGAGGGATCTACACTTGTATACATGGATGAGTATACTGCATAATGATCATGTTTTGGGCACTTCAAGGTATGTCACAGGGAAGTGCAGGAGGCATGACAAAATACTATGTAACAGATGCCCCCTAAAGCATGAAGGCAGAATGAGGAGTGATGGCTAAGATGCTTTACGAGATTTTGGATAGGACGAGGACACGCACTGTCAGGAGACTTGCAAATCAAGGATGCATATACATATACATATCTGATATCAATACATGAATCCACAGCATGGACACAGCCATCCCAATGATGAAGACTAGATAAAAGATCCATGGTATGGCCGCAGCCATCCAGATAACAAGGATCATCATAAATATTAAGTCTCATCGTATGGTCACATCCATCCGTATAGTAGAAACATGAGTACAATCATGAGTAACATATAACTCCATGCAACCTGAGTCATAACGGACAAGACTCAGGGTCTTACGCTACATCCCAACCCGATCAATGTATGGATTCTAGCATGCAAATAAATGTGTTGAAGTTGAACATGCTAGAAAACCACTTGATTACCCACCAATGATGTGGACCGCTAACAAGTATGACAGAAATGACCAATAATCACAATAGCTCTCACGACACAACAATACAATCTGTGAATGTGATAATGAAGCTGAGGTGGAACACTCGTGGAATCATCTGATCGAAAACCAATAATGAATACCTGTCATCGGATGCAAAGAACTAACCATTAGGGCATGCCAGCTCTGAGTTACTGAAAGGGAGTTCCTAAGTCATCTTCCTGGATAATGTGTTAAAGTCAATAGGAAGTGACTGTCAAAGGAGGGAAATGATCATTCCCCCATCATGGACATGAAACGAGGAATAAAGTAGAATGATATTCAAGACTATAGTAATGACTCAAACAATGTACAGGTAAATAACTGCGTATTGGAATTCTCTTGAACATATTGGCGACACGACTTCAAAGTGTGGTAGCATCTTACTCAACATGGGACTAAACGCCATGATGACAATGCAAAATAATCAAATGAGAGGCAAAATGGATTACCTAAACCTGGGAGGACAAGTGACTGAATAAGGATATCCCAACCCCGACACAAGAGTAGAAGAGTGTCATGTTCAAGAGTGACTTGCTTCCTATAAAAAGGATGTCTCATCTTCATTTTTCCCCACTATTTCTAGTGAGTACCCCAATTATTTTTTATCACAAGATTGAAGTGGATAGCATATGCTTGTTATGTAAGTTCATCCTTTGGATGAATCCATCCTAGTAAGTTTTACGAGTCCTAGGAAGGAGAAACTAGAGTTCGTCATGGTGATAATTCTTTCATCGTTTACTTTTTGCGAGTCTGATGAAAGAGTAACTTGGTGTATTTTTCATATTTAGAGAGTTTGAAAAGGAGACAAAAAAGAAAACTCCATCATGTCCCATTTCTTACTTTGTCTCTTGAATCTGAAAAGGTAGAAAACAATATTCGAGAGAACCTCCTAGTCATGTTCGACTAAGCTGTTCCTATTTTGTACAATAGTCTATCTCAATCTGGAAAAGGGTTAAACTTATATTGATTAGATGTCAATCCATTTACTCTAACAAGTTTGAAACGACAAGTACTCTGCAATCTTTTCAATTTTTGAGAGTCAGAAAAGAGTTGAAAGATAACTCCAGGGGAGTTCCTTTTTCGTTTATTTAATGAGTCCAAAAAAGAGATAAAATAAAACTCCTAGAATCGGTTAATAACAATCATTGTTCACATTGAAGGCACCTGTAACTACACAAGAAACACACCCATCACCGATATTGAGAGAATATATTAAAATATTACGAAAATATTTGACAAAATTACTTTCAAAACTTATAAATAGGTAAAAGTAATTTCATTTTTTACCATTTTACCAAACTGAGCTCTGAAAGTGCTTGTGTGCCCTAATTCTCTTGATTCTCAGTGGTTGTTGCGGGAAATCTAGGGTACCATTTCACGATCCGTTTGCGACAGCTAAGAGCCTCATTCCTGCTCTTGCATTTCATTACTTTTTTTATGCAATTTAAAAGGTTAATTTTATGCTAGAAAGGAGGATTTCAAATTTTTAGGGTGTTGGCAACCCTCGCAGGTATGATCATCAGACCCGCAATGGTTGCGCTTGAGCCTAAAGGCTCACGCAATGGCACCGAGGGCAGTTTTTTGAGATATAAAACTCTCTTTTAAGCAAAAAGTGATGATTTTGATCCATGTAAAAAACATTAATAAGTGTTTAAATGTTGTTTTTCAGGAGAATATGGTCTTGGAGTGGAAAGAAAGAGGCCATGGGGCTGAAGACTTCCAAGTATCTCAGGATCTAGCATGCATAAATGCTCTGAGGGATTGTGGACTGCTAAAAATTTTCAAGACCATAGGGCTGAGGGCTCATATGGAGTTACTACCTTATCTTATCAGCCTTTGGGATTTAGATCGAGAGATCTTCATCATAAAAGGGCAAGAACTAGAACTTGAGGAGATGGACATCTATTTCATCACGGGATTATCCTGCCAAGGAGAAGCAGTTCAACTCTTTGGATCTCACCAAGGAGGTGAGAATACCATGAGTCTAGTCCAAAGATACTTTCCTAGTGCTGAGATAACCAACAGAGGTAAGATGAAGATATCAACAATCACCAACAACCTCATCTTGACAACAATTTTGTTCACCATGGCACGTGTATCCAACACGCAAGCCCTGCATGATGATTCAAAGTCTCCGTTTCAGTATGCTATCGCATGTCTGACACCCACCTTCTCCAACTGGTGTGGAGACCTTTTGGCAAACATGAAGCGACAACTGACCAAGGGTAAGCATGGACACCTGAAGCAATTCGGGTTCGGTTCTATACTGGTGACCTTCTTTTTGGAGCGAGTGCCCCTCTTCTTGTATCAGTGGGCAGAAGTACCACATCCTGCCCCCCGAGATCCGAGACTCGTGAGATGGAGCCAGCTCATGCCTCGAGGAGGCACGAGCCAACATATGCATTATCTACCACAATTCTTCATTTGGCTTGAATTCCAAATACTCGTGGTAGATGAATACACCTATGTTGGCACAGATTTCAGGTGGGATCCATATCTACCTCTGACACCAAGCAAACAGTGAACCGATGCAGGTAAAAACTTGTTTTTGGATTTTTTTCCAATTTTGTGATTTTTATAAAAGTATAAAATGAGACTCAACTTATGATAAATGTGCAGATGTGGGACCATAGAGACCACCAAGCATGTCACCAATAGCATGGCGAGCTGCTCATCCGATAGTGGGTGCAGACTATGAGGAAGGGGCCTGATCCCTTAGCTGAGATGGAGTGCAATCTGGAGGCAATAACTCGAGGGGTTCCAGATTATGCCACTGCGTTAGCAGAGACATATTGTGGGAGTCTCTGCAAGACTATGTCGGCTGTTAGGCCGAGTGACCAGTGTGGTCTCGTGCTATCATGAGCACCGTGCAATTTGACAGTTTATCTAGTCTTTTACACATTTTGTAGGCTTTGAAAGCCAAGTGTCCTAGAACACTCTATTTTTTGACATTTTGATGTAAAAACTCCGGCAGACATGACATATATATATATATATATATATATAGATAGATAGATTATTTCTACTTATGTGTTCATAACATGATTCAGTTTTATGGTGCAAATGCCTATCAAGAACAAAATTTGCTAATGCAATGGATAATGTATTTAAATTACTTGGAATATGTTGATATGTAATATAACCAAAATTTCTTTCCAGCAATCTAACATGTAGGTACATACGCAATATTTGTGGATTTCTCACTGAGTAATGATTATTTAATTGTAACACAACAAGCTGTGAATCCAACTTGACAACTAAATCCCTAATGCCAAGAGCAACTGCTTCTGACAAGATTTCAATAACTGCACTATATTCAGCAATATTATTAGTTGTTCGACCAAGTCATATACCTTGTAAGTTAATCAACTCGCCATTAGGGTCATAGAGTACCCATGTTGCAGAAGAGAGGTTTCGTGTGCTATGAAAAGCACCATCAGCAAAACCAATGCACTGACCTAATGACATCTGCAAACCAAGTGGAACACAGGGTATCCAAAAAAACATATGTCTGCAAAGCAAACAGACACACCCAAAAAAAAAATGCACACTAATGAATTAACACACTAATGTACAAAAGTTATTAAATGAATTTCACGCATAATACTTTTTGAGATACAACACATTACGGGGTTGTGACAATGCATTTCCCTCATAATCACATAGCTCATAGGCACCTTTCTGTAAAACACATTTGACGATATAAGGCCCATGCCACATGGGTTCGAACTTGCCTACCCCTAATTTATCGTTGGCTTGATCGTAAAGAAGGACCAAGTCGCCTTCAGCAAAAGTGCGAGGAGAAATGGTTTGGTCAAAATGAGCTTTGACTCACTTTTTTTAAGATTCGATGACCATCGCAGCAATGCAATGAGTCTCGTTAAGTCTATCAAGATACAGTAGTCGCTCCTCTTCAGGTGAGGTATTCAGAAGAAGTTAGATAGCTAGCTTAAGCGAAGGGATTTTGCATTCGATTGGAAGAGTTGCCTCTAAACCGTACACCAACTGGAACAGGTTGAATCCAATGGTTGTCTTAGCAGAATAACCTTAAATGCCAATCCTTTTTTTCTTCCAATAGTACGTTGAAGCATAGTAATCAAAACCTTATTAACTTCTTCAACTTGGCCATTGGTTTGGGGATAATAAGGAGTTGAGCTATCATGTCGAAGGCCCAACTAAGCAAATAGATCTGCCATCATGTGCTAACGAAAATGTGATCCATGTTCAGTCACGATAGCTTGAGGGACACCAAAACGTGTTATGACCTGGTTAAAAAGGAACCAAGCAGCAGTAATATCGTCACATTGTATGTAGGCATCGCCTCGGCCCATTTCGTAAAATAGTTGATGGCAACGATGATATAACCATGCCTCCCAGGCGAGTGAGGGTGACATGTCATGAAATCAGTACCCCATTTGGAAAATGGGCCAACGGTAATTACTGGGTGTAGGGGTGCAGGTGGGGCGCGCTGCTTGCGGTCGAAAATCTAGCATTCATAGAATTTTTGGACAGTTAGAATGCAGTCTTTGAAAATCGAAGGCCATAAATAATCAGTGTGGAGGATTTTCTTAGCAGTGGCATATCCAGACATATGACCACCACAGGCACTAGAGTGGCAATCATTTAACACCCGCTCAGCCTCTTCAAGGGTGAGACATCTACGAAGGACAGAGTCCACACCGAGCCGATACAATGTATCACTGAGAATTCGATAGGGTTGGGACTGATGCCAGATGTGGCGTCAGTTGGATTGGGACAACTCAGATCAGAAAGTCTAGGTTTGGAGATAAACAATAATGTCTCCATACCCTGGGTCGAGAGTGTTGATCAAAAATAGAGTTTCATCAGGGATCTGCTTAGAAAATCAGTTGGGGTGCTTGCAGACGGAAGAGCATAGATTAACTCAGCAAAGACGAGCGATTTCTTTGATTTGGCAACAATAAATTCCAAATCAAACTCCTATAGGATCAGGATCCATTTGGAGTATTTGTCCCCCAGTAACTGTCGAGTCAGTATATATGTCATGGGGTTGCAATCAGAAATCACGGTGGTTTTTCGTAAAAGGATATAGTGTCAAAATCATTGGATGACAAGAACCACCACCAAAGTAATATTCTCGACATGAGCATAGTGAGAATCAGTATCAAGAAGATTCTATCTCAAATAATAAACCACGTGCTCGTTTTCATCATCATCGTCCTGAACTAACACCATAGCAATAGTGGTATCAGTTGCTGCCAAATATAGGAAGTAATCACGGCGATAATCGGAGAGATGCAATAAAGGAGCACTAATCAAGGCGTTCTTTAAAGCATCAAAGGATTCTTGGGCAACTTCATCCCAAATAAAATAGATCCCCTTCTTAAGTAAGCGAGTAAAACCCTTGGCAAGTTCGGCGTAATTAGGGACAAACCGACGAAGAGAATTAGCTTTTCCCTACAAGCTCTACAATTGCAACAGTGATGTAGGAGGGGGTAGATTGACTATGGCCTCAAGTTTCAAAGGGTCAATCACGATACCTTCACGAGACACCACAAAACCTAAGAATCATCCAGACTCGACGCAAAACACACACTTGTGTTGATTAAGACGGATAATGTAATGCCGACATCTTAAAAATATGGCTCTTAAGTGATCTGGATGGCCACGACGTTAGGCCGAATGAGTTGGTAAGTCGTCGAGGTATGGCTGAACAATGTGTCGAATGTCATGAAACACATAAGACATTACTTGTTGGAAGGTAGCACCAACATTCTTTAAGCGGAAAGGAAGCTTTTTGTAAGCACAAGTACCCCAGGGACACATAAAGGCCATTTTATGTTGATCGGCGGGTGAAATGTTAATATGCTTATAGCCAGAAAAAATTGTCCATGAAAAAAAAAATCTCACTCCCAACACATTTGTCGATGATTTGATCGATAAAGGGAGAAAGATAATTGTCCTTAGGACATGTGCGATTGATATCATGGTAATCAACACAGACACATATCGTGCCCTGCTTTTTGGCAACAGGGATGATATTGGATACCCAATCCGTTAATGGAATAGGATAAATGAAACCTGCTTTCAAAAGCTTCTCTACTTTTGCTTTGATACCAGTAGCCTTTCGAGGGTGCATAGGGAGAAGTTGTTGCTAAACAGGCTTAGCACCAGGATAAGTCAAAATCTTATGCACCAAGATGGATCGATACCAAGCATTCCCTCATATGACCAGGTGAAAATGTCTCTGGATTCTTTAAAAAGCTAAGTATAAATCCTGATCTCATCTAGAGAACAGGAAACCCCAATATGAATGTTCTCGACAATTCCTAGTTTAACGGAAATGTCAAGAGGCATTGTAGCAGTGATGTTTCCCATATTACCCTCCGACAAGACTTCATGCACCTGGATAGGTGTCTGAAGTGGAGGTGTAGGAGAATGAGAAACAGACACTTCGAGATAGGAAGGCATCTCATCGAGGCTAGGGAGAAAAGAAGAACGATGATGTATACCATTCCATCAAACTTCATCTAGAGACATGACCTCCACGATACTCTCGTATGCGAGGAAGGTCTCATTCAAAGGATCTAAGGAATCCCAAGAACCAAGCCAAGGAGATGGCATGTAAGTGTCTAGGTTCATACTGAAGACAATATGACTTTCTTAAGCATCCATCGAATCTACGACAGTTTCTTGATAATTTATCTCCAATGAACTTAAATGCATAGCATCGCCAAATGAGTCAATTTGATCATTAATATGGATAATCCAAGGATCCGTAGCATCAAAGATCATATTGACCGAATGATCATTCAGAGGTGGGAGAGAAAATGTACCCATTAAAGCAATCTTTGAAGAGACTTGCTCCCACACTCTCGTAAGGAATCTCAGTATTTCCCACGTAAGGAACGTTGTTGTTCGATGAACCAGAAGAAAACAAGGACAATTGATCAATCGTGACAATTTTTCCTTAATGAGGAAAACGAAGTATGCAGAACAAAGAGGACGCCAAACAAAACATGGCATGAGTCCAGCTTCGCCTGAGAAGAAGGTTGTAGTTGAGATTGGCATCTACAACTTCTACTTCTAATTCAACAGTCTGTCCTTCTAATGTAATTGGAAAGTTTGTGAGAATGTCGTATGGTCGTGAACCTCTACCATCAAAGGCTTCCATGGTGTTCAGAGATTGGTTAAGAGGAGGAGAGCCAATAGATTTCCAACATGAAACTGACATGATGCAGGTTGAGGCACCTTCATCAATAACTGTTCGATGAATCGTCTTTCCTTTGATAAGAACCTAGATCATAAATGCAATCTGATGAGGAAGACGAGGTACATGATTCTCTAGATCAAAAGTAATCAAACTCAAATCATAAGGATCGATAACACCTATAGCAGCCAACACTAATTTATGTTGTGCTAGATAGGATTTAAGAACCTCCAAGGCAGACACCATCGAAGGTGCCTGAGCTAAATCCTCAATAACATTGTAATGTTGCGTAGCTCTAACGTTCAAATCAAAAGATGACTTCCGAAGAACACCTTTGGGAGGTGATCAGATGACAGACTCACTGTTAGGGTGCTTGATATGGAGCGGACCAGAACTAGTGGGAGTAGAAGTAGAAGGAGTATCATCAGCTTCTTTCTCCATTGTCTACTTAGACATGGCTTGATAGTCCTTAGCTCAAGTAATGATTGAGATAGGTGATGAACCTTGCATCATGAACACTTGGGAACCTAAGGAATCAAAAGACTGAGGTTGGTCTACCAACTAGGTCTGCTATGATGGAAAGGGTTCTTTTAAGACAGTCAAAGTCCCTTTCAGCAAGTGACTAACTTTAGATCATCGGGAACAATCCTTAGTGTAATGATCCTCCTCACAAATGAGGCAAGGATATTTCGGCTTCCTTTGAGAAGCATCATTAGCAGAAGATTTAGGAGGGTCCTGTTTTGGGGCATTGGCTTTGGCCTTACCTTTTCCCTTCATTTTACCTTTAGAGGTATTATCTACTGTAGTAGACTCGACAGCATGTATCTCATAGGTTTTACCAGGACTGGATGAATTTTTGGAGGCATTATTGGAACCAGTGTTCGAAACAAATTTATGCTTCGAAGAAGCTTTTGCAGGAGTCTAAGACATGGAACCAATCACACCATCAATAGGTGGTGTATCCGGGGACTTCGATGCTGTCAGATCCGATGATGGTCTCGGATCATCAAGTAACATCTTGTATAATGTGCTAAATTGCGAATAGACCAAGTCTCAATATTGGGCACGGGCGATAGCTTGCTCTTTAGTAACACATCCACCCATGGCTATGTCCTTAGCAATTTTGTAGACGAATTATTTTGTGAACCATGCTATCAACAACTCATCAGTGAGCTCAAAATTGATGAGGCGACGCCGACGTCTCCATTCATGGATGTGATTAGAAATGTGGGTTGCGGTGTCTTGCTTAAGGGACATAAGCAAATGAGTGCCAGTTTCATAGTGAATTGGCAGTTGGAAATGAGTGAGGAAAGCCACAACGAGAGAGTTGAAGTCATCGTAAGTACGTTGAGGCAATTCGATGTACCATTTAGCGGCAGCACTTGTGAGATTTTTTTTGAAAGAGTCGAAGACAGATAGAATCATCGACATACAAATTGGAGGATCACCAGAGGTGATATGTCATCACGTGGACTTGTGGATCCTCCTTTGTTTTTCCGTCGATTTGGGGCAATCACTTGGAATATTCATCAGAACTAGAGGTTAGTAAGGCGAATGAAGAATGGGATCATTCGTGAGCCTCGAAATATTAGGCAAATCCAACATAGCCAAGAAATGAAATTGCATGCTAAACGGCATATAGGGCCTTTGAGGAGACCCAAAATGTTGAGTCCATCCTTGTTGGTAAGGATTTTTCCCCCAAAGTGGAGCATTTTGTCCGTATGGAATCTGGTTTTGTCCCCACTGAGGGTTACCTTGCCTGTAAGGAGGATTTGGTCCAGGGTAGGTTTGATACTACCTTGTTGTAGGCCGCTGATGAGCATTATACGTGGCATACGAGTTATAAGGCTGTTGAATCTGATGACCTTGGACATAAGGAGCTTGACCCTTGTGATGCAAGGGTTGACCTTAACCTTGCAAAGACTAACCTTGTTGATACACATATAAAGCTTGTTGCTGCCAAGGCTGACCTTGTTGCTGCAAAGGATGACTTTGCTACTGTAAAGGCTAACCTTATTGCTGCAAAGGTTGGCCTTGCGAAGACAAAGGTTGGGAGGATTGTTGAACAAACTATGTATGCGGTTGCAAAGGTTGTTGCAACTGTTGCAAAGGTTTCCCTTGTGGTTGTAGCAGTTTCCCTTGCTGCTGCAATGCTTTCCCTTGCTATTGCAAATATTTCCCTTGTTGTTGCGAAGGTTGTCCTTGTTGCTGCAAGGGTAGCTAGACAGTTCCTGGGGTTATACCCTGAGGGTATTGATAGTTCCCGAATTGGATCTGGCCACATCCACCAGGAATAGCGGATTAACTGAGCTTAACATAAGGTCCACCTTGAGGAATGTAAAGCGGATTAACCAAAGCTTGCAAACCATATGGGACATAATCCTAATGGAATGGGACCTGAGCCATATATGGTTGCTGGTATTAGATGTTACTTGACCCGCTCGGACCAACAGGCTTAGAAACAGCGCCATAAAAAGGTTGATTCATTCTAACCATGTGAGTTTGTAATCTACTCATACTGGTTTCACCTGACATGAGAGGAATATTCGGATCTTTCCTCCCAAGTGGTGGCACAGTCTGTCCACTCGTTTAGGGATAGAAGAACTTACCAAGACCTGACATGAGATAGTCAGTTAAACCAGAAGAGTCGATTGAAATGATGAAACAGACTGAGATGGAAGGGTTCGTTGAACCGGAACTGAAGTGACTACAATTTGTACAATTGGTCGAGAGGTCATGTTCGAGATGAATGGACCTAATGTAGGCATAGTAGTGGAAGACCAGATGGGGTTCTGATATAATGATGAGGTAGTAGGAGTGCCTGAAACTAGCTGAGCTAAAGTGGTATAGCCATGTGGCAACATGGGCGCACTAGTCTCAAGATATGAGAGAAACAAGACTCTTTCTGTATAAGGAAATCCTTTTGGAGGGACTCATATCCCTGCTCATCATCTATGTGAGGAGTATGGGTAGCAGAAACTTCCGAATGACCCAGAGAGGAGACTGCGATTTCACCTTCCGATTCAATAGATGGAAAGAATCTACGATGAGGAACCTAATATGTACGAGGAGATAACTCCAAAGGAATACCATGCCGATAGTAGGGATTGTAAGGATGCTTAGGAGATACCACAACAGGATCGAACAATGGGTTCGCTGGATAGACAACTAGCCTTTGTGAACTTTCAGGAGTATGCGGACTCTCGAGGGTCTGAATAGGATTATCAAAGGAATCTGGATCAGATTCTTGAGGTGACCGAGAATCTGATGGAGGAGGACATGAATACAAAGGTTGGATACTAAGAACAATTCCAAGTTCAAGACCTTGATCCTCAAGTGACTGAGGAAGTTCCGGATGAACTCCTTGGGAGGACCCTTTAGTATTAGGCAATCAAGGGGAATTATGAGATGGACTCAATGGTTCAGCCACAATGGCTTCCCCTCAACAGCAAAAAAAGAAAGGAAAAATTCATTTAGGGCTTTAAAAATCTTGAAATTAACATGAAATTACTCAATTTGGTCTAAGAAGCAACTACTTGGGATCGACAGGTTTATTATGGGTAGTTATATTCTAGAAACAAAACATTGCCTTTTCATCTTTTAAGAGTCAAGAAAAGGACGAAAAGGTGACTCTAGTTGCTTTCAATAGTTTTGCGAGCTTGAAAGGACAAGTTGCTCGATGATCTTTTCAAATTTAAAGAGTCAGAAAAGATCAAATGACTACTCAAGTGAATCTAGGTCAAAGGAGTACCAAGTAATTGTGAACTGCAATATACACCTCAACAGATAAATTTACCAAGGACTTGGCGTACGTGCAAGCAATCTCCCTGAATGTTGTGTTCGATGTATCACATTTACAAGGTGGCAAACTCAGCTTCCTATGGATAAAGGTTTGCAATCTGTAGGGGTATCCCTTTATATACGTGATGGTACGGGGAGAACTAGTTCGTGCTAGCATTGTCTAATGTCGAAGCGAACGAAAGCTGCTAAGTTTTTAAGACGTCAGAACACATCTCTAACCTAGACCACTAGATATGATCATTAATATTTCAAATGCTCCTTAGGTTAATTGATAGATTTTAAAGTTGATCTTGTAATTATGTCTCAATTTCAAGGCCTTAACGATGTTACCTGTTCCTAAAATGCAGACTAGATGATGAAATGAAATCCTCCAATTCGATGAAAGCTATCTATGTAGGAAAGAAGATGACTCAAATCCTGCATCAAACCAAATGCAAAAATGCATCCATGACAATTTTCGAATGCTAAATGCAAAATATGAAATCTAATCTTTCATATGATAAGCAAATACAATGCCAAAACAAATCTTAAAGCAAAATTTCCTTAAGATATACTCATGATTTTTTTTCAAAATGCAACTAATGTAATTTAGTGAAAAGTAAAAGAGAATGCAAGCAAACCAAGAAATATGAAAATCTATTTCACATCAATGATTTGAATGAAACTCAAAATGCTTCGAAATCTATGAAAAGAATAACACTTTCACTTTCACTTCAAAACACGAAAAGCTTCAAAGCAAACACTTCCTTTTGATTCCAATGAGACAATCGATGTGTAATCTATTGTTCTTCAAATGAAGCTTAAGTAACTTTCAAATATCCACTAATGAAAACAACTTAAGGCACAAGAACTAAAAGTGATCTGCAAAGTATGTCTGAACACACAAGGACTCTTTAACACAGGAAATGGATCTCTGATTTTTTATGGGAAGACCAACGAGTGGACGAAGGTTGACCTAGAAGACCTAGAACCCTAAAAGTCTAATCAAACTTCAAGGACACTAAAGCCAAGTTGAAATACAATTGCAATCAGACAATGAGAGATCCAAGGAAGAACGCACTAGTAAATCATAGGGAGAAGGC
Organism: Pinus taeda; assembly: GCA_000404065.3. Taxonomy (NCBI): domain Eukaryota; kingdom Viridiplantae; phylum Streptophyta; class Pinopsida; order Pinales; family Pinaceae; genus Pinus; species Pinus taeda. The sequence continues at coordinate 68,275 of APFE031269423.1, forward strand.
AAATAGAATTGAAAATGATAGAGAAAACCCTAAATTTCTTAATTCTCGGCAATGATCGCACCTATTAGGAGTAAAGTAGCAATCATCGCTACTATAACTAGAAAACATGCGATATCATCAGGACTGTCGGGTCAAATTCGCGGTGGTAAAGGAAAACAAAAAAGAAATCCAAAATTTTCAAAAACAGCTCAAGTTAACAATCTTCAAGCATCTACCAAACAGTGACACTGACTAAAAACACACAATGAAGTTTAAAAATCAATGGTTGATCAAACTCGTCAAAAGGCAAGGTGAAGGAAAGGAAGGAAAGGATCATAGGCTCCCAACAAAGTCGCCATTTTGTTGACAATGTTAATCCTCTCTACAGACAGAGACGATCCCTCTAGCCCAATGAGTGGGTCTAGCAACTGAAGTGACAATCAACTAGATATCTTCCTAGATTATAATTGAAAAGTAGAACAAGAGAGATGGCCTACCTTGCTTAGATGTCATTTCGATTTCCTTTGTTGAGATCCTCGAACTACTTGTGTCACAGACTTGTTCCTGCTTCTTTCGATGTTTATGTACCTGCACAAGTGATCAAGAGACAACAAAGCATGCCAAAACTAATAGAAAATCCAATAATAACCTACTTAGCTTATCAAGGAATGCCAAGCCAATACATACATGAACATATATATTTTGGGAAAATGAACCATTAGTTGTATTGTTATTTAAAGAATAAAGGGAAGCATACAACCATAGCCTTGATGTTGAAAGGCTCTCCTTGAGTGGTAATCTAAGTCCAAGCCAAGAAGCTCTCTTAACATTCCTTCTCCAAGTCTAATGAATAACCTCTAAGTATGAGCTCAACATAGGGGTGAAAATGGACATAGAGCAACCATTTGGGAAAGGGAGAGGAGGAATTTATAGGCTGAGAGAGGGAGTTAGGACTTCTCCAAAGATAAGATTAGGCCCATATATCAAGGAGGTAGCTCATAGGGATGAGTTATCCAAATTGGATCCTAAACACTCTCTAAGTTGTCATGAACTCTTCAAAAATTATGCCAAGGGATACAAATCTTATGAAGATCAATCTTATTGGAGATATCCTTGTAACAGTTGCAATTTGTGATCAGCGTGGAGAAATGAGGACCGTCGGTCAAGAGCACAGACTATCGGCCCATGGTAATGAATGCTATTGCAAATTAGCAAATCTAGAGGCCATTTCTAGAAACGGGGGTAGTTTCTGATATGCGATTAATGACAAGTCACTAATTGCATATCGCAAGGTAAACCCCTCAAAGAAGGAAAGGCCGCAAGCACCTGGACCTGAAAAATCATAAAATGAAACGGATATCATTCTGATTCCATCAGAAGTGTGGTCCCACAAAAACTGGCAGGATATCGGAAGGGCTTCGAGCGGTAAGTGGTTTCAACCGAGTCCCCCCCGATGCCATACAATGTTTGCCACTCATCCGACGGAAGAGAGAGAAAACCGCTCACATCAGACGAATAAACATCATGTTACTTATTCGCCCGATATGGATGATGACCATAGGATTTGGAGGCTCCAGATCAATGGCAGAGACGCGTTTCGATGGATGACTGGATTTGACGAGGTTAACAAGCAGAGTTGTATAGGATTTGAAGTCCAATGTGGACGATGCGTTGGCAAAAGGTTGTGTTCCGCGAGCATTCTTGGAGTTAACGGAAAAAACGATTGTTTCAAACACGTCCAAGAGAACTGACATTCATTCACTGTGAAATAGGTGACCACCTCCCTGTGAGGCATTATGCAGTGACTGATTACGTAGGACAGAGGGGTTCAAATGGACAGAGGCAGGGGAACCGGAAAGCTAGGACGCGGAAACAAATAGTCAGGAAGCAGATTAGCTTTAAAGCCACAAACTAATAGAGAGAGAAGTAAGCAGAGAAAGCAGAAAGCGAAGAGCAGTAGGCAATAAGCCAAAAGCAGAGAAGAAGCCGAGCTAACCTGTAGAAGCAAAGGCAGCATTGAGCCAGAGTGAAGACAGAGACAGAGAGAGTCAGAGAGTCGATGTGCTCCAGAGAAGGCTTGATAGGTTCAAGCGCACTCTTCTGTAATGCCTGTCATGTATGAGTCTTAGATTGGGCTCATACTATTGTGACCAATAGAGGTCCAGAGTCAATAAAGAGAGTCTGTGTACTCCAGAGACTTGGGGATCCAAGTACAGTCTTGCTGATTTATATCTGTTGTGTGAGACTCAAATTGAGCTCACTGTTGTAAAAACTCTGCTTGAAAACATAATAGAGAGGCCACCACTGAAGGTTGGACCGGGAGACATAGCCCAAGAGTATTGGGTGAACTCCTTATTAAACTTCTTGTGTTTATATGTTTTCTTGTTGTGTTTATATGTTTGCTTGTTATGTTTTCTTTAACTGCTTCATTTCCTGTGTATTTCGCAATCTTATCGATCCATTGCAATATATAACATAGGCACATCCATGCACATGAGTCTGTAATACCTTATTAATTGTCTTAGATCAATTTCAAATCAAGTGGTATCAGAGCTTTAGGTTGCTAAGGTTAGACAAGCCTGTGATGGATTTTTTTTGTTGAATGCTAACTAGGAAAAAGCTCAAATTAGGAGAAGGAGAGTTGGTTGAAGCTAACCCAGAAATTGAAAGAGTCTATCCTAGGAGGAAAATGGTAGAAGAAAGTCCCTTGGAATCAGACTCCCAGTTCATGGACAGTTTCATGACCATGAGAGCCATGGTAGAGGAAATGTATAGAGAATTTAAGAAAGGTTGAAGTGAAGATTCTTCAACTTCCCAGCATGACAAAGGAGTAGAAGAATCTCTCCTAAATGACCATTCTAAAGGCAAAAGGAAAGAAGAAAAACTTCTCACACCTCCTGATAGTCCTGAAAATAAAAAGAAGAAAGCATCTTTAATTAAATTAGATGTTAAATCTGATTTGCCAATATATGATGGAGATTTGAATGCAGAGAAGCTGGATAATCAGATTAGATAGATTGATGTATATTGCAGGGTGCAGAGCATTGATTCAGACAGAAGTAAGATTCAGCTGACCAGCCTACGCCTTGGACGAACTTCCTTGGTATGGTGGGAAGGCAGAACATAAGCTAACATGAAGAATGGTAAAATTCTTTCTGTCTAGAGTGAATTTGTTTCTACAATTAAAAAACAATTCTATCCACTAGCTTACATGCAGCAAGCTATGATGAGTTGGCAAACTCTTCGCCAATTAAAAGGGAAAAGTGTACAAAGCTACACCGAAGAATTTAGAAAAAGAGCTTTGATTCTAGGCATTTCTTTAGACTCACCATAAACTCTGCTAAAGTATATAGGTGGTCTACACAGCTATTTAAAGCACACCATTCTCATTTTTAATCCTACTAGTATAGATGAGGTATCTGTTCAGGCTACACATATAGAGGCTAGAGGCAAGAATGTGAACCCAGAAGTTGGGGGATCATCAAAACCCACTGCAAGCAAGAACAAGGAAAAGAGAAAGCAGAAATGGAAAGAGAGGAAGACAAATCTTGTACAAAATACCAAGCCTTCATGCACTCACTGCTAGAAGGATGGGCATGATGATGAACAATGCTAGATTCTGCATCTAGAGTTGAGGCCCAAAAAGTTCGATGGAAAAAAGAAGAAGATTGTTATAGTTGTTCAGAAGGATTTGGGGTCAGACTCAGGGGATGAAACAACGATCACAGCCATAGGTATAAAAGGTAAAAATTCTGAAGCATCTACTAGTAATTCTACACAATCTACTGATAATGAAGAAAATGGGAGGAAAAGACATGAGCTTTTTCATATTAGAGTTATTTCCAAGCATCAAAAGATTGATACTTTGTTTGATAGTGGCTCCCAAGTAAACTTAATTTATGAAGCAATTGTACAGAAGCTGTGATTACTAACCACACCTCACAAGAAGCCATATCCATTGGGTTGGGTATGTGATAAAGCAAAGCTACAAGTGACTAGACACTGTAAACTTACGTTTTCTTTTGGGTCAACATTTGTAGATGAGGTTGAGTTAGATATTGTTCCCTTGGATATATGTGGAATTGTTTTAGGAAGTCCTTACTTGTATGATAGAAAAGCCATTTTCTATAGAGCTGAAAACAAGTGTCAACTCATTAAAGATGGAATCAAATATATTGTAAGAGCTCATAATATCAAGAATAATTATACTCTCATAAACTCAGGGCAGATGAAAAGAATTGTAAATTCATGCAAACAATTTTTACTGATGGTTGTAAAGGGAAAGGAACCTGATAAAACCAATGTATTTGAGGGCTATAATGCTAAACAACAAGTTGATTTAGAAAAAATTGTTTCAGAATATGATATACTATTTCAAGAACCTAAAGGTCTACCACCCAAAAAGGAAATAGTACATGATATTAATTTGCAGCAAGATGCTCCATTGCCTAACATCGGAATGTACAGGTTGTCCGCTTTAGAGAATGCAGAAATCAAGAAGCAGGTACAAGAGTCGCTTGAGAAAGGGTTCGTAAGACCTAGCACATCACCATGTGGGTCTCTGATTGTCTTGGTGAGAAAGAAAGATGGCTTATGGAGAATGTGCATTGATTACCGAGCATTGAATAAGATAACGATAAAAAATCGTTATCCCCTTCCTCGCTTAGATGATCTATTAGATCAGTTGAAAGAAGTTGTTTACTTTTCCAAGTTGGACTTGCATAGTGGTTACCATTAGGTCAGAGTTGCAAAGCAAGATGCATGGAAGACTGCTTTCAAAATGAAGTAGGGATGGTATGAGTGGTTAGTTATGCCTTTTGGCTTAACTAATTCTCCTGCTACTTTCATGAGAGTAATGAATGATGTACTCAGGCCTTTTATTAATGATTTTTTCATTATATATCTAGATGACATTCTTGTATTTAGTAAAACATGGGAAGAACATTTGAAGCATGTAAAGCAGACTCTAGATGTTTTGAAAAGAGAAAATCTTTATGTTAAGTTATCAAAATGTTAATTTGGCAAAACATCTTTGAATTATTTGGGTCATATTATAGGGGGTGGTGAATTGAAAATAGATCCCTCTAAGGTTGCAGTGATTGTAAACTGGCCTAAACCCAAATCTACTATAGAAGTTAGAAGCTTCCTAGGAGTAGCACAGTATTGGAGAAAGTTTATTTCTAACTTTTCCTTGATTGCAGCTCCCTTACATGCTTTAACAGGATTAAACAAGGTGTTTTAGTGGGGAGGCAAACAGTAGAAAGCCTTCGACACCTTAAAAGAAAAGATTAGTACAACACCAGTACTAGCACTACCCAATCTTCAAAGACCCTTTGAGATTGAAACGGATGCCAATGACTATGCCATGGGAGTAGTGTTAATGCAGCACGATAAACCCATATGTTATCATTTTGAGACATTTAATTTTGCAGTAGTTAATTATCCCACGTATGATAAATAATTGTATGCATTAGCACAGAGTGTGAAAAATTGGAAACATTATCTAATGGGCAAAGAGACAGTTATACATATTGATCATCAACCACTTCAATATTTACACTCACAAACTAAGTTGAATCAATCAAGACACTATAGGTGGATGGGTTTTCTACAACAGTTTCATCTTGTCACCAAATATAAAAAGGGCATACACAATAAAGTTGAAGATATGTTGTCCAGACCAATCATAAGTGCATCTACTATACATAAGCATAACTGAGTATTGCATGAAAGCTACATTGAACAGTATGCTCAAGATATAAACTTTAAAGATGTATATGCAGTTTTAAGAAATGGAAAAAAGGTAGAAGAATTGGATTACTATATTAAGGACCGACTCTTGCATCATTTGGGAAAGCTATGCATCCCACAAATAGAGAGAATTAACATAATTAGGGAGGCACATGCTTCCCTGATATCAGGGAAGTAAAACAGTTGCACAATTGCAAAGATTTTGTTATTGGCCAAAAATGAATGAAACAGTTTCTAGATATGTAAGAGGGTGTACCATGTGTGCTACAACCAAGCCCAGTAATAGAAAACTAGGCTTGTACACTCCACTACCAGTTCCTTCTCATCCTTGGGAAATTGTTTCCATGGACTTTGTTGGGGGACTACCTAAATCTATAAAAGGTCATGACTATTTATATGTTATTGTGGATAGGTTCAGCAAAATGTGTATTTTAATACCCTGTAACAAATAGATTACAACTGAACAAACTGAAAAGTTGTTCTTTCAACATGTATGGGTTCCTTTTGGATTACCCACTTCCATTGTATCTGATCGAGATTCCTGGTTTGTTGGGAAATTTTGGTCCAGTCTGTGGGAATTGATGGACACTAGACTAGCACCACTTTTCATCTGCAAACAGATGGCCAAACAGAGGTGGTCAATAGGACAGTGATCCAGTTTCTCAGAGGCTATTACAACAAGCATCCCAAGCTTTGAGATGAACATTTATGTTATGTGCATCATGCTTACAACCGGGCTAAACATTCTTCTACACAAAGATCTCCTTTTGAGACCTGTTTTGGTTTCACACCAAGGTCTCCCTTGGATTTTGTCTTTGGTAAAGACATAGCGATTGATGGACACAGTGATGTGGACAAGGCAACCAAGTTCATTGAACAAATCCAAGAAATTCACCAGGTAGTGCAGGAACAGCTGGAAAAGAGCCAAGCCAAGTACAAGGCAAGGCATGATAAGCATCGGATTGAGCATAGTTTCCAAGTTGGTGATCAAGTTTGGCTGTATATCAACAAAGACAAAATGCAAGGTGAAGGTAAGAAGTTGAAGCCAATAAGGTATGGACCTTTTGAGATACTTGAGAAAATCGGTGAGAATGCTTTTCACCTTGGTTTGCCAGCTTACATGCACATTTACTCAGCAGTTAATGCAAAAATCTTAAGACTATTTGAACCTTCATTGATTGGAGATCTCGAAGAGCAGAGTCAATTGCCTTCTATTGATGATCTATTGCCTAAATATCTCAATGAATTGCAGGAAGATACAGTTCTAGACAAGAAGTTGAGAACTACATGCAGAGGGGATGTTGAGTACCTCAGGATTGGACTCAATGGTTCAAAACCAAGCAATGCAAGATGGACATAAATTGGGCAAGTGAGGAATCTATATCCTCACTTGATTGATGCTTAAAAACCAACTTTTGGTGGTCCAAAAGCTTTTTCAGTGGGAAGGTCGTGATCCAAATTGGATCCTAGAACACTCTATAAGTTTTCATGAACTCTTCAAAAATTATGCCAAGGGCTACAAATCTTGTGAAGATCAAGCTTATCGAAGATATCCTCGTAACAGTTACAATTTTTTATCAATGCAGAGCAACGAGGACCGTCGGTCAAGCACGCAGACCATTGGCCCATGGTAATGCGTGCTATCGCAAATCAGCAAATCCAGAGGCCATTTTGAGAAACGGGGGTAGTTTTTGATATGCAATTAGCGACAATCGCATATCGCAGGGCAAACCCCTCAAAGAAGGAAAGGCCGCAAGCACCCGGACCCGAAAAATCATAAAATGCAACGGATATCACTCGGATTTCGTCAGAAGCGGGATCCCACAAAAATCGGCAGGATATCAGAAGGGCTTTGAGCGGTAAGTGGTTTCAACTGAGTCCCGCCCGATGCCATACAATGTTTGCCACGCATCCGGTAGAAGAGAGAGAAAATCGCTCACATCGAACAGATAAACATCATGTTACTTATCCACTCGATATGGACGATGACCGTAGGATTTGGAGGCTCCAGATCAACGGTGGAGATTTGTTTCGATGGATGACCGGACTTGACGAGGCTAACAAGCAGAGTTGTATAGGATTTGAAGTCTAATGTGGATAATGTGTTGGCAGAAGGTCGTGTTTCGCGGGCATTCTTGGAGTTAACAGAAAACGGTCATTTCAAACACATCCAAGAGAACTAAAACTCATCCATTGCGAAATAGGTGGCCACCTCCCTGTGAGGTGTTATACAGTGACTAATTACACAGGACAAAGGGATTCAAATGGACAGAGGCAGGGGAACCGGAAAGCTGGGAGGCGGAAACGAACAGTCAAGAAGCAGATTGGCTTTAAAGCCACAAACTAATAGAGAGAAGAAGTAAGCAGAGAAAGCAGAAAGCGAAGAGCATTAGGTAGTAAGCCAAAAGCAGAGAAGAAGTCGAGCTGACATGTAGAAGGAAAGGCAACATCGAGCCAAAGTCAAGACAAAGAGAGTTAGAGAGTCTGTGTGCTCCAGAGAAGGCTTGAGAGGTTCAAGCACACTCCTCTATAATGCATGTCATGTATGAGTCTCAGATTGGGCTCATACTATTGTGACCAATAGAGGTCCAAAATCAGTAAAGAGAGCTTATGTACTCCAGAAACTTGGGGGATCCAAGTACAGTCTTGCTGATTTATATATGTTGTGTGAGACTCAAATTGAGCTCACTGTTGTAAAAACTCTGCTTGAAAACATAATAGAGAGGCCACCACTGAACGCTGGACCGGGAGATGTAGCCTAGGAGTATTGGGTGAACTCCTTATTAAACTTGTTGTGTTATGTTTTCCTGTTATGTTTTCTTTAACTGCTTCATTGCCTGTGTATTTCGCAATCTTATCGATCTGTTACACAAAATAACATAGGAACATCTATGCACATGAGTCTGTAATACCTTATTAATTATCTTAGATCAATTTCAAATCAATGAGACCGAGAGGTCAAATTAGGAGGATTCGACCTCATCTATGCAAAACCACCTCCATCTCGCCGCTCTTGAAGCTTCTAGATCACAAAGCTTTTCATCCTCTTTGGGAAAACTTCCTTTTTAAGACCATCGTGAGTATGAAAAGGAACATAGCGATACCATCAATGTCTTAACATGGTGCAATAGGCAATCATCGTGGTTTTGAGCTTCATAAGGGCGATGACCCTCTTTCTAGGGTTTCAAGAGTCATTTCTTCAGGGAAAGCTCCAGAGATTTCCAAGAAAGGTTAAAGGAGGGATCTGAACTTGTATACATGGATGAGTATACTATATAATGATCATGTTTCGGGAAATTTAGGGTATGTCATAGGGAGGTGCAGGAGGCATGATAAAATACTATGTAACAAAGCTTAAACTACGTAATGCAGCTCAGCAGATGTCCGGTTGTTGGAGTATGGTCTAGTCAACAAATCTTCGACAAAATGACCAAGTGTGTGAATGAGTGACTTCGTACATGCATGACCTTGTGAACACACACTCAACATGTCTTGACGATAAGACACCTTGAACCAACAAGACAACATACACTCACGATGAATAACCAATGGTGTGAGCAACAAACGTGACACTTGTGATAACGCTCGTCGCACTTGCGTGGACTTTTCTGTTGGGTGTCGTATGTGCTATATGTTCACCTTGTCTTTGTGATTGTTGTATCTGTGTGGACTACTATGTCAGAAATTGTGCATGTCTTGTTGTGTTGTATGTCTCTAGCAGAGTTGGAAACATTCCCTTTCAACCTGAGACTCACTTCCACCCTCTCCCTCTGCAGTGAAAAAACTTTGACACAAGTAACATCAAATACTCACCAGGCACGTGAACCTCGTTCTTTGAAGACAAAGAAAGCCACTCTCACGTGCTAACAAGCAAGAGCTAAGGCATATCTTTAAGATGATGGAAACCAGGTCATCGTATCGGATGGGACTCCTACACCAAATGGTGTGAGGTCTAGTTGGGACTTCATATCGGGGAGATCCCCTTAATGTTGGTTGTTCCAACACTGTCAACATATCCCTAAGACAACTTTAAGAACTCGATATGGGCATCATGAGTTTGTGATTTTACCCTTTGCGCTTACCAATGCCCCCACAACATTTATGAGCCTTATGAATGGAAATTTCCACCCTTATCTTGATAAATTTGTTCTCAACTTTATTGAAAATATACTCATATATTCAAGGAATTTGGAAGAGCACAAGAAACATCTACAAATAGTTTTGCAAACATTGCATGAGCATCAACTGTACGCAAAATATAGTAAATGCGACTTTTATAAGAATCAAATACAATACTTGGGCCATATAATTTCCGTTGAAGGGATAGTTGTTGACCCTGAGAAAATCAAAACCATTATGGAGTGGCTTGCTCCTAGCAATGTTATCGATCTTCAATCTTTTATGGGCTTGGCTAGATATTATCGTTGTTTCATTGAGGGGTTCTCTAGAATAGCCTATCATATAACTTCTTTGTTGAAGAAAAGAAGAGTTCTTAAGTGGATTTTTGAGTATTAGTGTAGCTTTGAACAACTAAAACATTTGTTAACTTCGGCCCCTATATTAAAGATTGTAGATCCAGAGAAGGAGTTTGTCATTTGCACTAATGCATGTTAAGAAGTAGTGGGAGAAGTATTGATGCAAGAAGACAACGTAATCGCTTATGAGTCTTGGAAACTAAAAAACATGAGCAAAGATATTATGCTCATCATTTGGAATTAACTGTTGTGGTGCATGCCCTAAACGTATGGAGACATTATTTGCTGGGTAAAAAGTTTGTTTTAATGACTGACCATAGCAACATAACTAACTTCTTTCAACGGCATAATCTTAATGCATGACAAGCCATGTGCATAGAATATTTAAGTAAATTCGATTTTGATATTAGATACATAAAAGGAAAGGAAAACTATGTGGCTAAGGCATTAAGTAGAAAGTTGCACCATATATATGAAATTTCATATAGTAAGGTGGAGTTTGATTCTTCAAATCAAATTAAGGAAGTTGCAATTAATGGCCTGGAATATAGGTTTTTGTGGCAGTGAACTAAACAATCTAAAAGATCTAGAAATCCGACAAATTTTGGCATAAATAATGATATAGTATTGACCTTTAGGGGAAGGATATATGTCCCTAATAAAATGGATGTTAGGAAACTAATCCTGGATGAATTCCATACAAGCCCCTATGTTTCCCATCCCAGATATCATAAATTATGTTTTTGCTATAAAAGGAATATTTTTTGGCCTAAAATGAGAAAGGAAATCAGTGAGTATTTAGTTAAATGCCTCGAATATCAGCAAGTTAAAGAGGAACATCAGCGCCCTACCGGTTTGCTCCACCTATTACCGGTTTCGGAATGGAAATGGGAAGTTATTACATTAGATTTTATAACCATTTTATCTAAAAATAAAACACAAAACGACTCAATTATGGTGGTGGTTTATAAATTGAGTAAAGTAGCTCATTTTATTATTGTACAATCCACATTCAAAGTTGTACAAATTGCAGATATATTTATGCGAGAAATATTTAGGCTGCATGGAATACCGAAGGTAGTGATTTTAGATAGAGATGTAAAGTTCACATCAGTATTCTGGAAGACCCTTTTCACTGGTTTAGGCATGCATGTTCAGTTTAGTACCACATACCACCCGCAGACAGATGGCCAAACTAAGCGGGTGAATCAAGTGTTGGAGGATATGTGAAGGATGTATGTAATGTAGCAACTGGTTAAGTGGGAGGAATACATTCATTTGGTGGAGTTCACATATAAAAATATCTATCATGAATCACTTAAAATTAGTCCTTTTGAGGTTCTATACAAGAGAAGGTGTAAAACATCAGTTAACTGGAACATCCCAGAGGATAAACTACTTTTGCGACCGGACATGCTCATGAAAATGGAGCAAATGATGAGAAAGGTCCAGGATAATCTAAAAGATGTCCAAGACAGAGAGAAAGCTTATGCAGATAGGAAAAAGACCTATGAAGAATATCAAGTAGGGGACCATGTATATGTTCGAATGAAACCTGGGAAGAGCACTTTATGGTGGGGTGGGTGTGCAAAATTAGCCCCTCGGTATTGTGGACCCTTCCAAATCTAGAAATAATTGGACCTATTTCATACCAGCTTGCATTACCTAGCCATGTTCGAGTCCATAATGTGTTTTATGTCTCTTTCTTAAAGAAATATGTGTATGAATCTAGACATGTTATAAATTGACCAGATTTACATGTGAGAAATAATAATTGAATTGTATATTAATTAATAGTAATTGTTGAAATTGATATGGATTAATGACATTGTATAATGTGGAGCAAGTCAAGTCGGACAAAGAGTTCCTGGTAGAACCCTTTTGCATCCTTGATTGAAGAGAAACAACATTACGGAAGCTAGCTATCACCCAAGTTAAAGTGAAATGGAGACACTTTAATCTGGAAGAGGTTGCCTGGGAGGGTGAACACTTCATGCGAGAAGCTTACCCTGACTTGTCCAAAGGGAAAGAATGAACACCGAGGACAATGTTTTGCTCGAGGAGGGGGAAGATGTAACACCCTCCATGGCATGGTAAATATTGTCATTTATTTTAATATGCAAAAAAATGGTAAGTTCTAGTAGTGAAAAAAACAAAAACAAAAACAAAATACAAAATTACAAAAAACAAAACAAAACAAAACAAACAAACAAAAACAAAAAAACTTGTGTTTTTTTTCTTTAGAAAATAAATGTTATACTCAATTATGGAATTATGGTAGAGGACCTTAAAGATAAAATAATTTTTTTTCCAAGTAGTTGGGACAGTTATATCCTCCTCCCATACAGATGAAAAGATCCCAGATTGGGAAAAGGCCAAGGAAGGCAAAAGCAAGGAGGGAAGCATGAGACAAGAAGGACGAAAGAAAAGACCTTGAGCAGGAAACTGCCATGGTGAAGCGAGGGTGTTCTTGAGCTGGTATGGAACCAGTGGAAACCCTTAAGCTAAAGAGTTATGGGTTGGATAAAGAGTCTTAAGGTCCAAGAATCAATATTGTCTATTATACAACTCTAGAAAATTAAAGAGGCTAGGGGGGGGGGGAGATTTTGACGTAATTGCCAATCTCACTGGTTTGGTGGAAGAGTGTTCTATCGTGGTTAATTCCCTAATAAGCTGAATATGCATATAAGTACATTAAGTTTTAGATTGATTGTCTTTTTGTTCAATAGTAGTGTTGTATATATTTTTCTGTTATGGAAATACTAAAGTGTTGCATTTAATTGTGTTAAGGAAAATGTGTTGAAAATGCTTAATAAATAATTATATACTTCATCTTTCTTTAAATATCTCCTCTATGTATAGAAGGATTAAATGACTTGTGGATTGAAAGGGTCCGACCTCGAGCGGTTCCACCCCTTTCTGTCAAAAGCAAAAGGTAAAGAGAGGATGTACTTTTGTGATAAGTTATCTGGAACCCTAGGTAACGAGAAGGAACACTATGAAACTAATCCTCTCAAGTTATTCAAATATTAGTCAAGGTAAAATAAACTAGGTGGACAAGAGAATACCCAAATGTAGGAAGAGGGAACAGTTATTTGAAAAGGAATGAAAGATTAAATATGCAAAAACAAAATTGCGATGAGAACGAGCCTTTAGATATACTTGGGTATTTATAGTATAACTTGTACTATGTTTTTTTTTGTAAATAAATTAACTAAACTAGAAATGGGTTAGTTTCATACTTGAGCTAGGGGCTTGTTCTAAGAATAGTCCCACTTCTAAGCATAAGTACATTATTCCGATCGACGGTATGGAAAGAACCCGATGGGGTCAGGTCTTGTCTACCCAGTTGGATTCAGATGTAACTATCGAGACAAAAATTTAAGAAAAGAAATACATATATGTAACTAGCATGAATAGATTAATAACCAGAACTAATGACTGTGTTGTCATGCAGTCAAACTACCATGGAATCAACCCTTGGAAAATAAAAACATTCACAGTTTAAATATTCGAACAAGATAAGCCTATAAGTGTGAACAGTGATGAAAACCCAAACTAAACACTTGAATTGTGATATTAATCAGGAAGTTCATGAACCATTCTTAGAAAAAAATAGTATCAATGTGAATTAAACATTCAAGCGATGCATTCACACCATATACAATAATTCAATACGGCAAGACATATAATATAAAACAATACATTTTATAAGTTACAACACAAGAATTCAATGTAGGGTCAAGTCAAACCCACCTTCCATCCAAAACCCTCTTGAAATGATGTAATTATCTAAATCTAGTATAACCAATGACAATTTGTACAAAAGGGAATAAAAACCCTCTAAGGGTATGTCGGCTCTACAAACATATAACTCAACTAAACTTAATTTAGATTATCAAATCGACAAGAGCTTTAAGCACAAGTATGACAATCTGAAGAATGGGTTCATAACACTTAACAAATAAGGATGGAGTATTTGACATGGAATAACACTTGGAAACACAAGAAGATGTTGTGTGAGGGTTGACTGCCGTAGGGTTGGGTGCAACAATCCTCAGAAATGACCATGAAGAAAAATAAAATAGAACCCTCATACCTGCAAGTGAAAAAAGTGCATTGAGTTAACCATAATTTCTTTAAGTCAATGGAAGAGTTAATTTGCAATGAAACTAACTAAGAAGTAAGAAATTCCAAGCAACAAAAATGCACCTGGCATGGAGAATAGAGGTTTTTCGTAGTCCAGATGAATTTCCTACTCCATAAGAGAACAGTTTCGAACTTGTAAGGAATGTTATAAACTAAAAGGAATGAGAGATGGGGGAGAAAAAGAAGAAAGTTTGGGCGTTACCTGTAAGCATGACAAGGCGTTGGGATGAATAGAATAGCAGAATCCTTTGACGGACCACCCTTCGAGCAACCTGTCACCTATGGCAGTAACGAACACTTTGTGAACCTTTTCAAAAGGAGAAAATAAAGACACCAAAAACAAATGCCATAAATAATAGTCACTACAAAGAGGATAACAAAAACAAAGGATTTTGAGGTTATCGAATCATTGTATCAATTCAGGAAGCAAAACCCTCATCGCCTTAGGGTTTGATAGTAGAGTTGTGGTTGCAAGACGATTGAGCAACAATGCAGACGGGGAGCCCGAGAATGGATCAATTACCCTTAACCGCTTTTGCGAAGTGTGAACCACTTGATTTGCATCTAGAACCATCAAGGGTTGCCATTAAACAAAGTGTACCATACAAAGTAAGTTGAATTTAATGTTAGGTACATAAAGTGGGGGTTCAAGAGACTTCGAGGATGGACAACTCAACTATAATAATAATCATGGGGTACATATATGTGTATAGCATAAATATCATAAGCGTTCCAACTTACAAGGTATCATGATAATCAATGTGATATGTTCCAGTTGTCATTAAAAGGGTTATACACATATATTATCTTGTTCACTGCCATCTAATACAAAATATTATATCCCAAGAAAAGAGTTTATACAGTTCTTAATAAGTTACAAAAGCATGTAGTCGTTCAGATTGAATCATAACAATTATTCAATGGTGAAAGTAAAAAAAAAATAGTGTTATGGTCTATCATTGTTACAAGTGGTATTAGAGTCAGGTTGCAAAAACTGTGGCCTATTTGGGCAATCAAATAACAATTATGAATGTGTTGTGTTCACAGAGAAGGCACCATGAGGAGAGGAGCTGGAAGTGCTCAACCGGTAAGACCAACAATAGAAATTGGTCCTACACCCATTGCAGGAGATAACCCAAAAATGTGGGTACAACTAGGAGGAGTACACCAAAACCCCATTACCATGCTTTTAGAAACAATTCAATAGTTAAGAGCTAAAATGGCTCATCTACAGGCGAACAATGAAAGATTGATGTAGGATTAGGAACGAATCTTGAAGAGCCTCTCTGATCAATAGAATCATAGGCATTCCATACCAAATTCGGGTAATGAAGACAGAGAGGAAGATCATAGGCAGGGAGGTAAGAATATACCTATGGGGCGTCACACTCAACGACTAGAAGGATATAAAGAAGAAAATAATGCAAGCGCAGAAGAATATGACAATGCCTCCACCCCTAAGAAAAATAAAAAGCAGAAAGTAGAATTTAAAGGAGAATTCAAAAATATTAAACCCCCCACCTTTGATAGGGAGGTAGAGGAAGTCATTGAAGCCTGGTTGATTAACATAAACAAATATTTTCTAATATATGAACACAATGATAACTTGAAAGCAAGATTAGTTGTTTACCATATTCAAGGGAAAGCCACGC
Organism: Pinus taeda; assembly: GCA_000404065.3. Taxonomy (NCBI): domain Eukaryota; kingdom Viridiplantae; phylum Streptophyta; class Pinopsida; order Pinales; family Pinaceae; genus Pinus; species Pinus taeda. Next base: position 84,281 of record APFE031269423.1, read on the forward strand.
TATGGTGGGAAGATGTCAAAATGGTCAAGGTAATTGATGATCAGAGAGTGACTTGGAGTGATTTTTAGAAATACTTTAAGAAGAGGTACCTGACTGAATGGTTTTATGATGATAAGGTGAAGAAATTTCATGACCTTCAGCTCAGAAAATTGTCCATGGATGATTTTGTGACAATGTTTGCGTCCTTACTGAGATATGTGCCTTATATATGTGAGGAAAAGTCCAAGGTACAACGTTTTATGAGTAGTTTACCAACATATATGAAAGAGTGCATGGAATTCGATAATCTTAAAACCATAGACGATGCAATTTGGAAGGCACAGATCTACTATTAGTAGATGAAATAGAAGTGGGGAGGTAGTAAGAGTTGGCCTAATAAGAAAGGGAAGAAAAACTCTCCCAGCATGAAAAATACAAAAGTGGGAAATAATAGAAATGTATACATGGGTCAACATAACAGGTTGGTTGGGAGGAGTCAACAGAAAATTAAGTCACATAACGAAACTAAATAAATAGAAGTATCCAGTAAACCTGAGGGAATTAATCATAGTGACCTTAATTGTAGCATTGGGGTTGTGGGGAGCCTCATTACTACATAAAATGCCCCCATTGTACTAGGACATAACAAACTGATAATGTTGGGTGTGGAGCCCAATTATCTTTTGTATTCAAAGGTCTCAACTAGATGTATACCCCTCCATGTGGGGGGGTACGAGGGGGCCAATCCCCCTGGCTAGGGGGTCCGGGGGCCAGCGGTCCCCCAGTGGTTGTTCGAGGGCAGCGCCCCTGAAGCTAAAAATAGATGTAAAATTGCCTTGTAAAAGTCTAGTAATTTCTAGTCAATCTGGGTCGTTCATTAGGAAGATATCTAACAATAGAAGTTATGTTTAGTTTAGGGTTTTTTTCCCTAGAAGGAAACCCCTCACTATATATGAGGGAATTGTATTGCGTCTATGCAAATCTGTATTATGAGTGAGGAAGAGAGATGAGATTGAGAGCGAAGAGGGTGTTACAGCAGATCTGCTGTAGGTTGTATCTCTTTAGTTTGCTAGATAATATAAAAGGAAGGACTGGTTGTTTCTCCATGGACGTAGCCCAAACTGGGTGAACCACATATACCTGTGTCTCTCTTGTTTTATGAGTTTTCTGTGTTTATATTTCTGCAATATTTTATGTGTTCCATTGCTCTGTAATATATAATTTTCTAACAACTAATATTCAAAAGGCTTTTATCATGGGTGAGGTGGCCAGAAGTATAACAAAAATTAATGTTGCCTTGGATGACCATCAAGTTGAGTATCATCTGACCATGATTGAGTTTGAAGGTAATATGTATAACCATGCCATGTCTATTTTGATAGACCCGGGACCAAGCTTGAGTTATATCGGTCCTAAAATTTTAAAACTATGCCATTTACAGTGTTGTAAATTCAAAAACCTTTGCCGGGTACAATTGGCAACTGGGGAAAAAAGAAGACTGTCAGTAAAATTAGATTATTTCCATGTAGAAATAGTATGCCATCAAATTAATGTAAATCTGAATGTATTACCCTTAAGGTCTTATGATATCTTGATTGACATGGATTGGTTATAAGGGCATTGGTCCCTAGTAAACTGCAGGGATAAAACCATCATTTACCTCACTGAGGAGGGTGTTAGACAAAAGATCCAAGGGGTATAAAGACCCATCAAGTTGCAACAAATCATTGCCTCCCAGTTAGGCAAGTGTATTAGAAAAGGATGTCAAATTCATGTTGTGCAACTAGGGTATTCCAACTCAAAAGATAAGACCATTACCTTAGAAAACCTATCAATTCTTCAAGATTTTACGGATGTGTTCTCGAAAGAGATTCCTAGACTACTTACCAAACCAGACAAATATTTTACCATAGAATTAATTACTGGTGTTGCATTTGTGTCAAAGACCCCTTATCAAATGAGCATACCTAACTTAATTGAGTTGAAGATGCAGCTGAAAGAACTACTTGATAAAGGATTTTTTCACCAGCATGTATCACCCTGGGGTGCTCTAGTGTTGTTTGCGAGAAAAAAATATGGTACTATGAGACCGTGTATTGATTATAGACAACTTAATAAGTTGACTATTAAGAATAAATACTCGTTTCCAAGGATCGATGATTTATTCAATCAAGTCAAAGGTGCCATGGTATTTTCCAATATTGATCTATGATCAGGTTATCATAAAATAAGAGTAAGAGAATAAGAAATTCCCAAGACAACTTTTAGAACTTGGTATGGGCATTATGAGTTTGTGGTTTTGCCCTTTGGGCTTACCAATGCCCCCGCAACATTTATGAGCCTTATGAATGTAATTTTCCACCCGTATGTTGATAAATTTGTTGTCATTTTTATAGAAGATATACTCATATATTCAAGGGATTTGGAAGAGCACAAGAAACATCTACAAATAGTTTTGCAATCATTGTGGGAGCATCAATTTTACGCCAAGTAGAGTAAATGTGACTTTTATAAGGATCAAATACAATACTTGGGGCATATAATTTATGCTGAATGGATAGTTGTTGAACCTAAGAAAATCAAAACCATTATGGAATGGTCTATTCCAAATAGTGTTGTCGATATTCAATATTTTATGGGCTTGGTTGGATATTACCATCATTTCATTGAGGGGTTCTCTAGAATAACCTATCTTATAACTTCTTTGCAAAAGAAAGGAAGACCTTTTCAGTTGAATGATGAGTGTTAGAGTAGCTTTGAACAATTGAAACATTTATTAACTTCAACCCCAATATTAAAGATTGCGGATCTGGAGAAGGAGTTCGTCGTTTTCACTGATGCATGTCAAGAAGGAGCGGGAGGAGTATTGATCCAAGAAGGCAAGGTAATTGCTTATGAGTCTCATAAATTAAAAGAACATGAGCAAAGATATTATGCTTATGATTTGGAATTAAACGTTGTGGTGCATTCCCTAAAGGTATGGAGACATTAATTGTTGGGTAAAGAATTTGTATTAATGACTGACCATAGCAGCCTAACTAGCTTCTTTCAGCAGCCTAATCTTAATGCACAACAAGCTAGGTGAACAACCTTTTTAAGTGAATTCAAATTTGATATCGGACACATAAAAGGAAAGGAAAACCATGTGGTCGATGCATTAAGGACAAAGCTACATCATATATATGAAATTTAATATATTGAGGTGGAGTTTGATTCTTCAAATCAGATTAAGGAAGTTGCAATTAAAGACTCGGAGTATATGTTTTTGTGGCAACAAGAGAAACAATCTAAATCAGACAAATTTTGGCACAAATAATGGCAGGCTATTGACCTTTAGGGGAAGGATACATGTCCCTAATCAAATGGATGTTAGGCAACTAACCTTAGATGAATTCCATAGAAGCCCTTATGCTACCCATCGCAGATATCAAAAATTATTTCCTGCTATAAAAAGAAATTGTTTTTGGCCTAGAATGGGAAAGGAGATCACTGTGTATTTAGTCAAATGCCTCGAATGTCAGCAAGTTAAAGTGGAACACCACCATCCAGCCAGTTTGCTCCACCCATTACCCGTTTCGAAATGGAAATGGGAAGTCATTACATTATATCTTATGATCAGCTTGCCTAAAACTAAAAGAAAAAATGACTCAATTATGGTGGTGGTTGATAAATTAAGTAAAGAATCTCATTCCATTATTGTACAATCCACATTCAAAACTAAAAAAAAAAAAAAAAAAATGCAGATACATTTATGTGAGAAATCTTTAGGCTGCATAGAATGCCAAAGGTAATGATTTGAGATAGATATGTAAAGTTCACATCAGTATTCTGGAAGACCCTTTTCACTGGTTTAGGCACACAGGTTCATTTTAGTACCATGTACCACCCATAGACAGATGGCCAAACTGAACGGGTGAATCAAGTGTTGGAGGATATGTGAAGGATGTATGAAATGCAAGAACTAGGTAAGCGGGAGGAATACATTCATTAGGTGGAGTTCGCTTATAACAAAAACTATCATGAATCACTTAAGATGAGTCCTTTTGAGGTTCTATGTGGGAGAAGGTGTAAAACGCCCGTTGATTAGAACAACCTAGAGGATAAACTACTTTTGGGACCAGACATGCTTGCGGAAATGGAGCAAACTCTAAGAAAGGTTCGGTAGAATCTGAAAGTTGTTGAAGATAGACATAAAGTTTATGCAAAGAAATGGACCTGTTACATACCAGCTTGCATTTTCCAACCATATGTGAGTCCATAATATATTTCATGTTTCTTTATTAAATAAATATGTGTATGACTCTAGACATGTTATAAATTGGCAAGTTGTACAAGTGTGAAATAATAATTGATGATATTTGTTTAAATTGACATGAATGAATGACATTGTATAATGTGGAACAAGTTAAGACAGACAGACAGTTCCTGATAGAACCCATGTGCATCCTCGATCAGAGAGAAACAACATTACGGAAGCGAGCTATCACCCAGGTTAAAGTGTAATGGAGACACTTTAGCCCGGAAGAGGCCACTCGAGAGGATGAACACTTCATGTGAGAAGCTTACCCTTACCTGTTCAAAGGGAAAGAATGAACACCGAGGACAGTGTTTCGCTCAAGGGGTGGAAGATTTAATACCCTCCCTAACTATGTAAATATTGTCATTTATTTTACTATGCAAAAACTTGGTAAGTTCTAGTAGTGAAAAAAGCAAAACAAAAAAACAAAAACAAAGAACTCTAAAAGTTTAAGCTTGTGTTTATTTCCTTTACAAAATAAATTTTATACTCATTTATGGAATTAAGAGAGAGGACCTTAAAAAGAAAATCTTAAATTTTTTTCCAAGTAGTTGGGACATTTATATCCTTCTCCCATAGAGATGAAAATATCTCATTTTGGGAAAAAGGCCAAGGAAGGAAAAAACTAGGAGGGAAGCCTGAGGCAAGAAGGAGGAAAGAAAAGACCTTGAGTAGGATGCTGCCAAGGTGAAGCAAGGGTGTTCTTGATCTAGTCTGGAACCATTGGAAACCCTTAAGCTAAAGAGTTATGGGCTAGATGAAGATTTTTGAGGTCCAAGAACCGATATTATTTGTTATACAACTCTAGAAAATTAAAGAGGCTCGGGGGGAGATTTGGACGTAATTTCCAATCTCAGTGGTTGGGTGGAAGAGTCTTCTATCCTGGTTAATTCCTTGATAATTTGATTATGTAGATAAATACACTAAGTTTTAGATTGATTGTCTTTTTATTCAATAACAATATTGTATATATTTTTTTGCTATGGAAATATTGAAGTATTGATGTTTTGCATTTAATTATGTTAAGGATAATGTGTTGGAAATGCTTAATATATAGTTATATACTTCCACTTTCTTTAAATATCTCCTCTATATATAAAAGGAGTAAATGATCTATGGATTGAAAGGGTTCGACCTAGAGTGGTTTCGTCACTTTCTGTCAAAAGCAATAGGTAAAGAGAGGATGTACTTTTGTGATTATCAAGATAATGATAGCAAGTTATTTGGAACCCTAGGTAAGAGGAAGGAACGTTGTGAAACTAAGCCTCTCAATTTATTCACATATTCGTCAACGTAAAAGAAATCGGGAGGACTAGAGAAGACCTAGATGTAGGAAGAGGGATGGTTCTTTGAAAAGGAATGGAATATTAAATATGCAAAAATAAAACTACGATGAGAACCAATCTTTAAATCTACTTGGGTATTTATAGTATAACTAGTACTGTGATTTTTTTTTGTAAGTAAAATAACTAAACTAGAAGTTGGTTAGTTTCATACTTAAGCTAGAGGCCCATTTTAAGAACAATCCCACTTCTAAGCATAAGCACCTGTCAGGAGTAAAGTAGCGGTCATCCCTATTGTAACTAGAAAACCCATGATATCATCGTGACTGTTGGGATCAAATCCGTGATGGTCGAGGAAAATAAAAAAGAATCCAAAATCTTCAAAAACAACTCAAGTTAACAAACTTCAAGCATCTACTAGACAATGACACTGACTACAAACAAGCAATGAAGTCTAATAGTCAATGGTTGATCAAACTCGTCAAAAGACAAGGTGAAGGAAAGGAAGTGAAGGATCATAGGCTCCCTAGCGAAGTCGCCATTTTGTTGATAATGTTAATCCTCTCTGCGAACAGAGACGATCCCTCTAGCCCAATGAGTGGTTCTAGCAACTAAAGTGACAATCAACTAGACATATTCTTATATTATAATTGAAAAGTAGAACAAGAGAAATGGCCTACCTTGCTCTGATGCTATTCTAATTTCCTTCATTGAGATCCTCGAAACGCTTGTGTCACGAACTTTTTCTTGATTCTTTCAACGTTTATGTACCTGCACAAGTGATCAAGAGACAACAAAACATGTCAAAACCAATAGCAAATCCAATAATAACCTACTTAGCTTATCAAGGAATGCCAAGCCAATACATACATAAACATATATATTTTGGGAAGATGAACCAGCAGTTGTATTTTTAGTATTTAAAGAATAAATGGAAGCTTACAACCATAGCCTTGATGTTGAAAGGCTCTTCTTGAGTGGTAATCCAAGTCCAAGCCAAGAAACTCTCCAAACACTCCTTCTCTAAGTCTAATGAATAGCCTCTAAGCACAAGCTCAACATAGGGGTGCAACTGGACATAGATTAACCATTTGGGAATGGGAGAGGAGGAATTTATAGGCTAGGAAAGTGAGTTAGGACTTCTCCAAAGATAGGATTAGGCCCATATCTTAAGGAGCTAGCTCATAGGGATGATACCAAGAGGTAAGATTAGGAGGATTCGACCTCATCTATGTGAAACCACCTCCAGCTTGCCGCTCTTGAAGCTTCTAGATCGCGAAGTTTCTCATCCTCTTCGGCAAAAATTCCTTTTTGAGACCATTGTGAGTATGAAATGGAACAAAGTGATGCCATCACTAGCTTAACATGGTGCAACAAGAAATCATCACATTTTTTATCTTCATAAGGGCGATGACCCTCTTTTTAGGGTTTCAAGAGCCATTTCTTTGGGGAAAGCTCCAGATATTTTCCAAGCAAAGTTAAGGGAGGGATCTGGACTTGTATACATGGATGAGTATAATGTATAATGATCATGTTTTGGGCACTTCAGGATATGTCACAGGGAAGTGCAAGAGGCGTGACAAAATACTGCGTAACTGAGTTGAAAATGCATAATGCAACTCAGTGGACGTTTGGTTGTTAGAGGATGGTTTAGTCGACAAATCTTCGATAAAATGACTAAGTTTGTGAATGAGTGACTTCATACATGCATGACATCACAAATACACACTCAACATGACTTGATGACAAGACACCTCGAACCAACAAGACAACATACACTCAGTGTGACTGACCAATGGTGTGAGGGACAAACGTGACACTTGTGATAGATCATTGAACAATCGTGACGACGCTTGCGCAAAAGTGTATACAACTTCATGTGTGAGTGCAATGAATGTTTACATATCAGACACAACTTGTACACACAAAGGCAAACCTTGTGCATGCCCAGAACATGACTGCAAGCATGACGCAAAAAGATGTCAATTGAACGGTCAAGCGAGGAGGGTGCAAATACTCGACATGAGCTCACGGGATGAGCGTGAGTGCTTGCAAACATCAAGGAAAATCCCAAGGAAGGCTTCAAAATTGGATGTAGACAACAATTATGGAGGGTGTTGCAACCGCTACAACACTTGGAGACACACTGGTTGAACTCCAACTTCTCTGTTTTGGTCCATTGACAACACAGGGCCTTGGTCTTTCAGGGAGTATTGAATCATTGTGTGAGTTGCTTCAGCTTCCCCACTTACCCCATGGACAGAGATGGTTCACCTTTTACCAGCGCAGTCAAACAAAACAACAAGATTCAGCTTGATTGCAGTGTTTCGAAATCGGGAAGCGTGGTTTGGCTCACGAGTAAAAAAAAAATCAGAGTATAAGTTTTCATCTCTGGTGTTGCTCCACTGCCAGTAGGCCTGGATAGTACCCCAGCGGAGTCACATAGGAACACATGTATTGCTCCACTCTCAGCAAGCCTGGTCAGTACCTCGGTGGAGTTGCATGCTTCACCTCTTTGCACAGGAAGCCTTTATCTTCTTTCACCTTTGTATTTTTTAAGAGGACTGTGCATATGCACTTATTTATTTTTTGGGGCGGGAGAGGGATCTCGACTTACTGAGAGCATAAGAGGTTGTTCCTTCAGAGAAGCATGTAAGACCTCTGACATAGGTTTGCTTGTTTAGATTTTCCCCTTCTCTATTTCTACTAGTTGGATGACCTTAAACACATAGAGTAGGAAGCTGAGTACAAGCATGGGGTTTCCTAGTGTGGACATAGGTTCATGGTTGGACTCAAGCTTCCCTTACAAACGTCTCATATTTTTTGTTAAGAATTCATCGGCCAAAGGTTTAACCAAGCACATAGAAGATGGATGCAGGACTAGCCAAGTGTTGCAGCGTCACATGACTCTTCGGATCTCAACCACATACTCATTCAAAAGGTAGAACTAAGTAGAGGGAAACACTTATTTACAAAACAAAAAATAGCATGATACTAAGAAAATAAAACAAAATGAAACAAAAAAAAATAATCAAAGCAAACAAAACAACAAGCAATCAAAGCGAGCAAGTAAACAAACCAAACCAAGTCAGCAAGAAAACGAACATGCAAACCATAAAGAAAAGACAAGAAAGAACGAAAACACTACTCCTAATCATACGCTAAACAGTGCATGGGCCTACTCACGTGAAGTGATATTTCCAATGCAGTTTTCGACGCATTAGCTGGCCCATGTTGGTGAAGGCATGGTTCGCGAGAAGCACATTCAAGCGAACCAGCAAACATAAAAGATATAACAATGAAGCCCAACACACTCCAAGTTTCAATGCGTCTACCTAAAAGAAAAGAGTGAAAGCGCAAGACAAACCCCCTGTGGACTTACCATGGTGTTGTGACACACTGTGTACAGATGATAAGCATATGCACTCTCTTTCCTGTGGTAGACAAGCAAACATGAGAAAAAGAAACAACTTACGCCTTGCAAGTGTGCTTGCTGCGAATGATTCCTCTAGTGTGCAAGCGAGGGAATCATGTGATTTCGGTGGAGGAAGCGAAATCTATGCATTGGATTGATCTTCAGTGCATATAGATGAGTGATGAGGAGCCTTGGGTGTTTCGCAAATTTTATGATGAGAAGTGGAATTAACCTCAAGACAACGAGGGATTGACATAGCCATCAACTCAGGCTGAAGTGTCTCAATAGCCTACGAGGTTCCCACTTCGTCAATAGATAGATCATTAGAGACTAGTGGCTTAGACATATTAACAACGAGTTAATCAACATCGTGATCGAATGAAGAAGTAAATAGATCATGACAACCATGATAAAAAAAATTCAAGATGTTTGTCGGCATCCTCATGATTTGATGAATCATATAGATGGGTAGATGAGAAGCAAGAATGTTCACCCTCTGTGCTATCGGAAAAAGTAGATGAGACGTCAAGTGGATTCTCAATGAAAGGTTTGTCCTCTCCCCTATCAAATGATGGATTGACATCAGGTGTGTTCTACAAAAGATCAGAAGTAGATGCATCCGTGGATGGATTTACACAAGGACAATCAAAGATAATTGAATCACCAACGATGTCAAGAAAAAGTGGAGGAGGCGCAGACAGAAGGAGGTCATCCTTCACCGTGGGTTCATGCTCAGATGCTTGGTCATAGTCTTCATGAGTGACAATGCAAGTTGCTTGTGCAACATCAACTCGTCGATGGCTTGATCCTCGTTCACAATAGGTGTAGAGTCTGGAACAGAAGAACACAAGATAGTGCAATTTAGAGGGTCAGCAGAATGTAGAGACAGAGGTTGAGGTAACAAGTGTGTATGACAACCCATGGGCTTCCCAACCAAATTTGAGCAGAAATTGAGAGTAGTGAGGGTGGCAGGATCTGGCAGTTGAACAATTGTGTGTGCATGTTCTCCCACATCACTTTGTGGGGGTGGAGTTGTCTGATGAGGGGTAGGTAGACAATCACTTGTGACAACGGCAATGTCCGCTTGTGATCGTGCATCTCCATCACCGAAGTAAGCTGAGTGGGGTTTGAACTTTAGCTTCATCTTGGGACAAAGTGATATGGTGAGGCAATATTCGAATCTATCCATGAGATATTGGAATTTCATTTGAGTTTTCGAAGCTTCAAACATAAATAGACAGAAGTGCTGCGAAAAATCCATAGGCGATTCATGCAGGGCCTTCCATTGTTTTAACAATTTTTTATCAAGTGCTTTAGGATCAAAATGGTAAAAAATAGATTCAATTAGATCATTGAACGGCTTGAATGAGTGCACAAAGTTATGAGGCAGTATGCTACACCATCACAATGGGTGGTCGCAAAGTGTGTGTGCGAGCAACGAACATACCTTTGTTTCATTAAAACCTTCCACGTTCTCCATGAGTGCATGGAAGTCATCTAAGTGCTCAATCCAGGCCACTTTGCCTTCACCATCGTACGTGATTTGTGACAAGTCATCCTAGAACTCCCCCTTGATGTGAAAGATGTGTTTGTTGGACAGACATTTCAGAGGGTGAACTATAACAAAATGCATGATAGATGTGCGAAGATCCAAAATTTATTGTGAGGACTCAGCTTATCATTTGGCCCTCCTTCTAGAGCCAAAAATATTGATGGTGTTGGACCCGCCAACATTCATGAGATCTCACTGGTATGAAGTCCCAACTAGACCTCACACAGTTTAGTGTAGGATTCCCATCTAGTACGATGGCCCGGTTTCCATTATCTTTAATAGATGTCTTAGCTATTTGTTGTTAGCACGTGAGAGTGGCTTGCTTTGTCTTCAAACAATGAGGCTCACGTGCCTCGTGAGTGCTTGGTGACTTGTGTCAAATTTCTTTCACTAGAAAGGGAGAGGGTGGAAGTGAGTCTCAGGTTGAAAGGCAATAGTCCCAACTCTGCTAGGGACACACAACACAACATGACATGCACAACTTCCGGTGGAGTAGTTCACATGGATGCAGCAATCACAAACATAAGGTGAACAAATAGCATGTACAACACCCAGCGGAATAGTCCACACGAGTGCGACGACCGTTATACAAGTTTACACGAATGAATTTGTTGAGTGTCCGGTAGAATAGCTCACACAACCAAGACATCATTAACAACTTATACAACACATTTTTGTAAGCATGTGTATTAGAACAACCGAAATAGTTCAACTATCTTAACACAGGTTAAAGCAACATGCATTACAAGTGTCCAAATAATAGTCTTACAAACAATTACAATACATGTGTGAAAATGTGTTGGCCTGTTAACATGATTCTGAATTAAGTGAAAGTTCCAAGGAACATCGGTCCACCGTGACATCACTAACCTCAATAGCGAGGTGTTGGAGCCATTGCTCCCTCCTCAAAGAAAATACTACAGACTCTCAAGGCTATGTGGGAGGAGCCAAGGTGGAAAGTATTTTGCATGTACAAATGAGGGGTATTTATAGCCAAGGGTAAAACTGACCCTTGTGATTGTTCGACTTCCGTCATAACTATTTGACTTACATGACTCTTCAACTTTACATGACTCTTTATATTTACATGTGGGTCTCTTAGACTTCCACGTTACATTACATTACATTGATTACAATAGTGTGGCCCACAATAGCGATGTGGCTGAGATGACTCATGACATGACTTGACACGACACAACTGGTGTGTTCATGCTGTTGGTGGTGTGCATGTCGAGTTGCAGTGCTACTAATTTATGGATGTCCTCTTGGTGTATCATAGCTTCACCTCCCCATGGCAAGGTGTGCATAGTCTTCGATGGTCTTGGTGCTCATTTGATGTTGCATGTGCACGTCGCGCCTTCGCTTGTACTTTGTCATGCTTCATGCATTGTCCGTTCGCAAACAAATCTCCTCGCATGCATTCCTTGTTTGTCCGTTCGTGAACAAATCTCCTCGCATCAATTCCTCGTTCATCCATTCACAAACAAATCTCCTCGCATGCTCTCGTTGTCCATCTTGTTTGTCGTCATGTCATGTCTCATCCATGTACCTGTATTTGCAATCACTCATGACGAGATGATATCAAATCCATAAATATCCTAGTCTACCATGATGCATTGTCATTCACTTTCAGATGTAGGTGGCCAGGAGAGAGGACAAGGCTTTGAAATTGCGCAAGGCAGATTTCAAGTCGGGATGTGGGCTCCGGGCACTACTGGTGAAAATTGCGCAGAGGTCACTCAGAGACTGAGATGGACAATCCAGATCAACAGTGACTGTCTACAGGATCTGGCTCGGCTGGAGGCCAGATTTGTGTAGTTTTTTCAGGGAGGCAGTCCAGGCAGCAGGGGGCACTGGCACCTAAAACTGTGTAATTTCTCCGAGGAGCTAGCAACAGGTTGTAGGAGTGTTGCTGACAAAAACTCCACAATTTTTCTAGGGAGCTAGCAGCGGGCTGCAAGAGTGTTGCTAAAAAAATGCACAATGCTGGGAGGTTTGCCTGCTGGACATCCTTGCGTAGTTTTTGAGCTGAGCGGAATGTTGGGCAGCTGGGGAACTGCTTGTGAAAACTACGCAGTTTTCCAGGTGAGCAGCAAGTCAGGCGACTAGTTGGAAAAATTGTGCAAATTTTTTAGGGAGACAATGACAGACACATGGTTTCTGTCTGACATGTCTGCACAGTTTCTTCATTCAATGGAGCAGGCATGCTTTGCAGCATTTATGCAATTTTTTGGGGGAGTGAGTCTCGGGGTCACTGCCTGGTCAACTCTTCAGTTGACCAACTAGAGGCTCAGTTGATGTGCTTGCGGGCAACATAGATTGAAATGGCTTGCTGGGAAACTTCTATGTTTTTCTACGTGGCGGTCGGTTGAGTCGATTCTAGGGTTGCACAGTGCAGACTACTTGGGAAGTAGACTCAAGCTCTACGCAATTCTGGGAAGCAGTACATAATCACTGAGAGTTGAAACCGCGCAATGCATCTCAGTGGATGTCCAGTTGTTGGAGGATGGTTCGATTGACAAAGCTTCAACAAAATGACCAAGTGTGTGAATGAGTGACTTCATACATGCATGAACTCATGAACGCACACTCAACATGACTTGACAACAAGACACCTCAAACCAACAAGACAACATACACTCAGTGTGATTGACCAACCATGTGAGCGACAAACGTGACACTTGTGATAGATCGTTGATCGACCTCGACAACGCTTGCGCAACAGTTCATACAAATTCGTGTGTGAGTGCAACGTATGTTTACAAAGCAAACACAACTTGTACACATGAAGGCGGACCTTGTGCATGGCCAGCACATGACTGCAAGCATGACATTGCGACCAACATGCAAAAAGATGTTAGTTGAACAGTCAAGTGAGGAGGGTGCAAAGACTCGACACAAGCTCACAGGATGAGCCTGAGTGCTTGCAAACATCAAGGAAAAACCCAAGCAAGGCTCCGAAATTGGATGCATTCCAAAATTCTGGAGGGTGTTGCAGCCGCTACAACAGAATATTTTCTTCTCTTACCTTTATTTGATGATAACCTTATTGTAGATCAATCTTGGAAAATATAGTGGCACCTTTGACTTGATCGAATAAATCATAGATCCTTGGAAATTGGTATTTATTGTTAATAATCAACTTATTAAGTTATATCTAATCAATACATAGTTTCGTAGTACCATATTTTTTTCCTCACAAACAACACTAGAACGCCCCAGGGTGATACACTCAAGCGAATATATCCTTTATCAAGCAGTTCTTGCAGCTACATCTTCAACTCAGTTAATTCAGTTATGTTCATTTGATAAGGGGTCTTTGACCCAGGTGCAACCCCTGCAATTAATTCTATGGTAAAATTTATGTCCTACTTGGAAGGTAGTCCAGGAATCTCTTCCGATAACACATCCACAAAACCTTGAACAATTGGAAGGTTTTCTAAGGTAAAAAGCTTATCTTTTGAGTTGGAATACCCTACTTGCACAACATATATTTGACATCATTTTCTAATACACTTGCCTAACTGGGAGGCAGTGATTGATCGCAACTTGATGGGTCTCTTTACCCCTTGGATCTCTTGTCTAACACCCTCCTCAGTAAGGTAATTGATGGTTTTATCCTTATAGTTTACTAGGGACCAATGCCCTTCTAACCATTCCATGCCAATCAAGATATCGTAAGACCCTAAGGGTAATACATTGAAATTTACATTAATTTGATGGCCTGCTATTTCCATAGGGAAATTATCTAATTTTACTAACACTCTTCTTTTTACCCTAATGGTCAATCATACCAGCCAAGGCTTTTTTAATTTATGAGTTTTAAATGGCATCATTCTACAATTTTAGGACTGATATAACTCAAGCTTGCTCCTAGATCTATCGAAATAAAGATAACATTGTTATACATCTTACCTTCAAACTCAATCATGGTTGGTTGATACTCAACTTCATGGTCATCCAAGACAGTGTTAATTCTAGGTATACTTCTAGCCACCTCACCCATGGTAGAAGCCTCTTGAATATTAGTAGTTTGTTATGTCCTAGTACAATGGGGGGAATTTTTGTAGTAATGAGGCTACCTGATCTGAAATTGAGCAGATTAGTAATGCTTTGCTAATTCCCCATTCAAAATATAAAAATGTGCTTGAGGTTTGAATTCCAAAATAGCAAGTAAAAACATGAATTTTATGTGTGTTTACTTAAGTTAGTTTCATGAAGAAAACTTAAAACATGAATCCAAAACACTGAATGGAAGCATGCATCAATCAATAATACACCAGCCATTGATAAAGGAGTTCATCCCTCTTGGGTTACATCTCCTTGGATCAGCTGTAAAGGCATGACCTCTTCTCATTATGCTCAAAATTATTCAGTAATAAAGAGTACAGAAGTGTGCTGACAAAAAGAGTGGTTAGTTTCCCCTTCAAGGAAACATTCTTCTACAAAGAACTCTCGCTTTAAACACATGACAACTTACAGTTAGTCATGAAACAATGAGCAAGCTAAAGACTCTCAAATCAAGACCCCATACTCCAACTTCCAAGAGAATAAACAGTACTACAATCCACGTGAAGTACTTAAACAAGTCTCTTTCTCCATACACATATAGAGAAAAGAAGAAATAAAACTACAAAATTGTTGTAATGGATGTTGCAGAAAGCACATGGAGGCTGGAAGACCCCTGCAAGGTCATCTCAATCTTCATACTCCTTAAACTGAATCAACACTCTAGTTGACCAGAGTACCCATAGGCTTCACTTTACGAAAAGCCTATCCATAAGTGCTCCTTTGATCCTGAAACCTATTCCAATGAGTTCAGAATGTCAAAAAATGGCTATCTAGCCTCTTTTTCCATCCCATTTGGTCGAAAATTGCCTTAGTTATGACTTTTGTCAATCTTTCCACAATTTTCTCCTCCAAATCTAACTTATTGCCAGTTAAATTCATTATCTGGAGTTAAATCTGGTAGTTTTGCTGAAATTGACAATCCCGCCAACTTTCAAGCCTATCTTGCAGTTAAGGCCGAGTGGTCACATACAAAGTGGTTAATCTGGCAGAAAAGGCGACGGTTCCGCAGCTCCGTCGCAATTCACAATCAGCGAAGTCCAACCATCCGCAAATAGTCCCAAGCCCAAACAATAGGCACTCTGTGATACACAGACCCGTCGGTATTATAAAACACAACATATAGCATATCTCATCCGGGGACCCCATCGCAATCACAATCGGCACTTTCACTCGATATATATCAAAGTCCATACATTGTGATAACATTGGACCTGTCGAGGTTATAAAATACAACGTATAATAATATCGGGTTCAAAAGTCCCCCCATCGCAACTTGCAATCGGTGAAAAAAACCCATGGTCTTAAGGTCTGCGAACAAAACGGGTGATTTGTGTGATTGTGATAGTGCGGAACTGATAGCATATTAAATCACAACCAAAAGTGGCATCGCATCTGAGATATCCTATCACATTTCGCATCGATGGAGAACCGACGGTAATATAATGCGGGACTTTTCTGCAATTGTGATATGAGATAAATCACATCGCAACTGTGCTTTTACCGGGGCCGATTCTTATCCACTTGCGACATGTGATTGTGATTGCATCGTAACATGTCTGTGTCGGGGGCCGATTTTGTAATGCTTGTCCACCTTCGGTTTGCGACATGCAATATCGTTAATCGCAAGTCAACATTGCTTAGGGGTTGATTCTTAACCCACGACCTCTGTTTTCCCCGATATATGATATGCAAGACCCAATGGCAATCTGCCACTTGACGCTTCCCCATTCCCTGGAATCTTTGCCATGTCATCCAATCTTGTCACCTGGACAAGTCAAACCTGACCTTTGAATTGCTCTAACTTCTGCATGCGAGCTCAGATTTGAGTGTCGTTTGCACCATTGGATTCAGAATGACGAGCTCTTCGATCTTGATTCTAAGGTTATCAAGATTCTGACACTTTGATTTTTTTGGAAAATTTTGAGCTCTTGATCACTCTTCCCCACTAAAAAACTTTTGGTCTCCAAAAGTTTACTTTCAAATGTTCAACATTTGAAGGTACAGTTCCTTCATTTTTCCAAACTCAATCCAATCGATGTTTGAAGTGCCTTGACTTGTACTTGTCTTGGCTTTTTCTCAAGCTGAAATTAAAATATAACTTGACCAAAGAATTCAAGTTCGATGTCCTTCTTGGCTTGTCCATGTCACTATGGCCATCCACAACAACATCATTCACAAGAAGAATTCCAAGGTTGTCATCTGAGAAATCATTATCAAGGATAAGAACCTAAAAAGACTTTGCCAAATGAACCAAAACAAGGCTCACATAGTGAATACTTGTATAACTTGAGTGTTAAGCACATTTGGAACATACTAAATGTGATGCAACTACTCATACAACAATTTTAAAATGTTTTCTCAAACTACGAATAGAAATGCATTTTACAAATGGAATAAACTTGACTCCCAAATTTTCCATTCAAATTGACTATCAACAAGCCAAATTAGCATTTTAATACTTAAAGAAAATATTGTTGCATGTAAGTGATTTATTTATAAACATCACTTTTACAAGTTACCCAACTATCGGGATATGCAACTAGTGCAAAACATAAATTTACAAACTTCAATTGGACAAATAGTCTGCCCATTTCTTACCCAACTAGGTAAATGAGCCCTCTATTTGAACTTTCTCTTCTTCTGAACCTACTTCAGGGATGGTCGCATCTTGTGCCACTTTTTCTTTTGTTGCTTCCTCTTCTGGTGCATGCATGATTTTCTTGCCCTTACCAGGATGAAGTTTTGGAAACAATTTCCAACACTTCTCGACCAAATGCCCACTGATATTACAGTGAGTACAGAAGTTCTTTTGAGCTCCTCTTGGCTCACTTGCCTTTAACCTTGGATGAGATTTTCTCTTTTCGGTATCAATTCCAGTAGACATAAACATCTTCTTGATGACTGCTTTACTTTTATATAACTTATCTACACAAAGGTTAGATGAAAGGCAAAAGGTGCACGAAAACATATTTCTCAACATGTTATTCAAATCATCATGTTGTTTTCCATTATGAATAACATTCGAATTAACATAATGGATATATCTCTGTTTGTTGTCCTTTGGCTTACGCTGCTTGCGTGGTAAGAAGATTTTAACTTCCCTTTATCTTCAACATCTTCATCTCTATTTAGAGACGCTTTGCACTTCGAGTCCTCCTTACACTTGAGGAACCAAGTGGGAACCAATTCTAGATGCAACTCCCAACATCTTGCCTCCTCATGTCCTTTCTTACGGCAAAAGGAATGCAATACCCATGAGTTGTCACTAGAAGACCATTCTTCTTTTGCTACATAGCCTAAGCCTTCGTATTTAGGCCTCTCCTTGGCCTCAATTAGATTTTTAATGCCTTGTTGGTTTACTCCAAGGCCTTCTCCCTTGTAACCCATTTTGGTCAAGAGATTGGATCCATGCCTTTACAATGTTTTTCAAAGGCTGCAAATGAATTTACATCAACACTTTCGCATAAGGAATAAGCATGTAAATTCTTCCCATTTGCCGCATCTTTTGATTGACATATGAAGATGTTTTCGAACTCCCTTTTGATTCTTGATGTGTCCTCTTGGACTCTTTGGCTCTCTTCTTTCAACTCCTCAAATTTAGGTGTTGTCTTCCACATCATGTGGAAAAAGGTATGAAATTTTCCATCTATCTTCTCTGAAGGACTTTATACACTAGCATCTTGCATAAGAGTTGTAGAAAACCATGAAGATTGTGGAGAAGGTGGTGGTTTATCATCATTCTTTTTACCTTCTTCCCTTGGAGAACATTCTCCTCTTGGAGGTCTAGAGCTTTCACCTTGCAATTTGGTATTCCTCTCTTCATAGAGGATTTTCACCATTTCTGCCATGTCTAAGAAAGCCTTTCTAAAAGCCTTCACATCCTCTGACATTCTTGTAGGCTCTTCTCCTTGGGACATGCTTTGCTTGAAGTTTCTACTGCAATTTGAGGTAGAACTTGGTGGTAGAGATTGTAACAATCTTTCTCTCCTTTCCAAAACATTCTCCTTAATGAGCTTCAAAACACATTCACTTGCAAGCAACAGTCAATTCCTCCTTGCACAAAGAAAACCTAAGCTCTGATACCAACCTGATATGAAATGGAGCAGATTAGTAAAGCTTTGCTAATTCCTCATTCAAAATATAAAAATGTGCTTGAGGTTTGAACTCCAAAATAGCAAGTAAAAACATGAATTTTATGTGTGTTTACTTAAGTTAGTTTCATGAAGAAAACTTAAAACATGAAACCAAAACACTGAATGGAAGCATGCATCAATCAATAATACACCAACCATTGATAAAGGAGTTCACCCCTCCTAGGCTACATCTCCTTGGGTTAGCTGTAAAGGCACGACCTCTTCTCATTATGCTCAAAATTCTTCAGTAATAAAGAGTACATAAGTGTGCTGACAAAAAGAGTGGTTAGTTTCCCCTTCAATGAAACATTCTTCTGCACAGAACTCTAACTCTAAACACATGACAACCTATAGTTAGTCATGAAACAATCAGCAAGCTAGGGGCTCTCAAATCAAGACCCCATGATCCAACTTCCAAGATCATAAACAATATTACAATACACTTGAAGTACTTAAACAAGTCTCTTTCTCCATATACATATAGAGCAAAGAAGAAATAAAACTACAAAACTGTTGTAATGGCTGCTACAGAAAGCACATGGAGACTGGAAGACCCCTGTAAGGTCATCTCCATTGTCATACTCCTCCTCAAACTGAATCAACTCTCTGGTTGACCAGAGCACCCATAGGCTTCACTTAAAAAAAAAAAAAAAACTATCTAGAAGTGTTCCTCTGATCTTGAAATCCATTCCAATGAGTTCAGAATGTCCAAAAATGTCTATCTAGCCTCTTTTTGCATCCCATTTGGTCGAAAATTTCCTTAGTTGGGACTTCTTTCAGTCTTTCCACAATTTTCTCCTCCAAATCTGGTTTACTGCTAGTTAAATTCATTATCTGGAGTTAATTCTGGCATTTTTGTCGAAATTGATGGTCTTGTCAACTTTCAAGCCTATCTCATAGTTAAGGCCGAGTGACCACATACAAAGTGGTCAGTTCGACGAAAAAGGTGATGGTTCCGCAGCTCTGTTGCAAGTCACAATCAATGAAGTCCAACCATCGGCAGATAGTCACAAATCCAAACAATAGGCACTCTACGACACATGGACCTGTCAAGATTATAAAACACAACATATAGCATATCACATCCGAGGACCCCATTGTAATCGCAATCAACACTTTCCCTTGGCGGATATCAAAGTCCACACACTGCAATAGCAATGGACTCGCTGGGGTTATAAAATACAACGTATTAGAATATCAGGTCCGAAAGTCCCCCCATCTCAAATTGCAATCGACGAAAAAACCTGTGGTCTTAAGGTCTGTGAACAAAATGGGTAATTTGTGTGATTGCGATATTACGGACCCGACAAGGTATTAAATCGCAACCAAAAGTGGCATCGCATCTGGGATATCCTATCGCATTTTGCATCGGTGGAGAACCGACGATAATATAATGCGGGACTTTTTTGTGATTGCAATATGCGATAATTTGCATCGTAACCGTGCTTTTATAGGGGGCAATTCTTATCCACTTGTGATATGTGATTGTGATCACATCACAACCTGTTTGCGCCGGGGGTCGATTCTGTAACACTCGTCCATCTTCAATTTATGATATGTTAATCGCAAATTTGCACTGCTTAGGGGGGGCGATTCTCTTAACCCACGACCTCTATTTTCCCCGATATGTGATATGCGGGACCCAATGGAAACCTGCCACTCGGCGCTTCCCCATGCACTAGAACCTTTGCCATGTCATCGAATCTTGCCACCTAGATAAGTCAAACCTGAACTTTGAATTGCTCTAACTTCTACATGAGAGCTCGGATTTGAGTGTCGTTCACACCATTGGATTCAGAATGACGAGCTCTTCGATGTTTAAGCTAACCTTATCAAGATTCTGACACTTTTATTTTTTTGGAAAATTTTGAGCTCCTAATCACCCCGTAGCCCCAACACTGCAACAAAGGTCAATATGAATGATTACCCTCAAATTTACTAGATACTTCTATCTGTTTAGTTTCGTTCTATGACTTGATTTTCTATTAATTCCTCCCAACAGATCTGTTATGACAATACAGTTCTATATTTCCCATTTTTGTATTTTTCAAGCTGGGATAATTTTTCTGCCCTTTCTTATTAGGCCAACTCTTATTGCCTTCCCCCTTTTGTTTCATCCAATGATAGTAGACTTGTTCCTTCCAAATTGCTTCCCCCATGGTTTTAGGATCATCAAATTCCAGGCACTCTGTCATACATGTTGGTAAAGTTCTCATAAAACATTTTACCTTGTCCTCTTCCTCACGTATATAAGGCACATATCTCAGTAAGGACGTAAAATTTGTCACAAACTTGTCCATGGACAGTTGTCCCAGCCGAAGGTCATGAAATTCCTTTTCCTTATCATCATAAAATTATTCAATCAATTGCTTCTCCTTAAACTATTTCTGAAAATCACTCGAAGTCACTCTCTGCTCATCAATTGCATGGACCGTTTTGACCTCTTCCCATCACATCGTGGCTTTCCCTTAAAGCCGGTAAACAACTAATCTTGATTTCAAGTTATTGTTGTACTCATATATCTGAAAATATTTGTTTATGTTAATCAACAAGGCTTCAACAACTTCCTCTACCTCCCCAGCAAAGTTGGGGGGTTTAATCTTTTTGAATTCTCCTTTTAATTCTACTTTCTATTTTTTAGGGGTGGAGGCTTTGTTAGATTCTTCTTTGTTTGCATCGTTTCCATCCTTATCTCCTTTGGTCGCTAAGTGTGACTCCCCACGGGTATATTATCACCTCCCTTCCCGTGCTCTTCCTCTTTGTCTTCATTACCCAAACATGGTCTGGAATTTCTATGATTCTACCGATCAGAGAGGCTCCTCATGATTCATTCCTGATTTCGCATCAATATTTCATTGTCCACCCACAGATGAGCCATTTCAACTCTTAACTGTTGAACTATTTTTAAAAGCATGGTGGTGGGGTTTTGGTGTTCTCCTCCTTGTTGTACGCACATTTCTTAGTTAACTCTGCAATGGGTGTAGGACCAATTTCTATTGTTGGTCTTACCAGTTGAGCACTCCCAACTCCTCTCCTCTTGGTTCCTTCTTTGTGAACACAACACATTCATAATTGTTATTTGATTTCCCAAATAGGCCACAATTTTTGCAATCTGGCTTTAATACCACTTGTAACAACCATAGACCATAACACTAAAAAAAATTACTTTTACCACTTAATAACTATTATGTTTCAGTCTGAACCACTACATGCTTTCATAATTTATTCATAACTATGCAAACTCTTTGCTTAGGATATAATATTATGTATTAGATGGTGGTGAATAAGATAATATAGGTGTATAACCCTTTTAATGACAACCATAACGTATCACATTGATTATCATGATACCTTGTAAGTTGGAAAGCTTATGATATTTATGCTATACACATATTTGTACCTCGAGATTATTATGACAATTGGGTTGTCCATTCGGGAATTCTCTCAAACCCCCACTTAATGTACCCTACATTAACTCTAGGTTATTCCGTATGGGACACTTGGTTCCATGACAACCCTTGATGATTATAGATGTAAAACAAATAGTTCACACCTTGCAAAAGTGATTAAGGGCAACTCCTTTGTTTTGGGGCTCCCCATTCGCATTGTTTCTCTACCATCTTGCAAATGTGACTTTGCTATCAAACCCTAAGGCGACGAGGGTTTTGCTTCCAGAATTGATACAACGATTCAGTAATCTCATAACCCTTTGTTTTTGTTATCCTCTTTATAGTGACTATTATTTATGGCATTTGTTTTTAGTGTCTATGTTTTCTCCTTTTGAAAAGGTTCACATAGAGTTCATTACTGCCACAGGTGACAGGCTGCTTGGAGGGTGGTCCGTCGAAGGATTTTGTTATTCTCTTCATCTTGGTGCCATGTTGGCCTTACAAGTAAGGCCCATTTTTTCTTCGTTTTCTCCCCTATCTCTCATTCCTTTTAGTTTATAACATTCCTTACAAGTTCGAAAATGTTCTCTTCTGGAGCAGGAAATTCATCCAGGCTACATCGAACCTCTATTCTCCATGTCAGGTGCATTTTTGTTGCTTCGAAGCTCTTACTTCTTAGTTAGTTTCACCACAAAGTTACTTTGCCATTGAATTAATGAAATTATGATTAATTTTCTCGTTTTCCACTTGCAGGTATGAGGGTTCTATTATGTTTTGTTCATGGTCATTTCCGAGGATTGTTACACCCGACCCCATGCCAGTCAACCCTCACATGACATCTTCTTGTGTTTCCAGGTGTTGTTCCATGTCAAATACTCCATCCTTGTTTGTTAAGGGCCGTGAACCCATTCTTCAGATTATCACACTTGTGCTTAAATCTCTTGTCGATTTGATAATCTAAATTAATTTTAGTCAAGTTCTACGTTTGTAGAGCCGCCATACCCTTAGAGGGTTTTTATTCCCTTTTGTACAAATTGTCAATGGCTATACTAGATTTAGATAATTACGACATTCAAGAGGGTTTTGGTTGTAACATGGGTTCTACCGGGCCCTACAATGAATTCTTGCGCTGAAACTTATATAAAGTATTATTTGAGGTTATAAGTCTTGCCATATTGAATTCTTGCATACAGTGTGAATGTGTCACTTGAATGTTTAATTCCCATTAATACTGCTCTTTTTTTAAAGAATAGTTCATGAAATTCTTGATTAATACCATAGTTCAAGTGTTTATTTTGGGTTTTCACTATTGTTCACACTTACAGGCTTATCTTGTTCGAACCCTTAAACTGTGAATGTTTTGCTTTTCCAGGGGTTGAGTCCATGGTAGTTTGACTGCATGACAACACAGTCATTAGTTCTGGTTATTAATCTATTCATGTTAGTTACTTATATGTATTTTTTTCTTAAATTTTGGTCTCAATAGTTACATCTGAATCGAACAAGGTAGACGGGACCTGACCCCATCGGGTTCTATCCATATCGTTCCTCGGAATAATGTACTTATGCTTAGAAGTGGGACTATTCTCAGAACAAGCCCCTGAATCAAGTATTAAACTAACCCACTTCTAGTTTAGTTAATTTGTTTGCAAAAAAAAAAAACACAGTACAAGTTATACTATTAATACCCAGGTAGATTTAAAGGTTGGTTCTCATAGAAATTTTGTTTTTGCATGTTTAATCTTTCGTTCCTTTTCAAAAATTGTTCCTTCCTCTTACATCTGGGTCTTCTCCAGTCCACCCCATTTCTTTACCTTGAATAATATGTGAATAAATTGAGAGGATTAGTTTCATAGTGTTCCTTCCCATTACCTAAGGCTTAAATAACTTGTTATCGTTATCGTGATAATCACAATAGTACATCCTCTCTTTAACTATTGCTTTTAATAGAAAGGGGGGGGAACCACTATAGGTCAGACCCTTTCAATCCATAGATCATTTACTCTTTTTATACAAAGAGGAGATATTTAAAGAAAGTGAAAGTATATAACTACATATTAAGCATTTCCAACACATTATCCCCAACACATTTTCCTTAACATAGTTAAACTTCAATACTTCAATATTTCCATAGTAGAAAATATATACAACACTGCTATTGAACAAAGAGACAATCAATCTGAAACTTAGTGTACTTATATGCATACTCAGATTATCAGAGAATTAACGGCCTAGAAGACTCTTCCACCCAACTAGTGGAATTAGCAATTACGTCCAAATCCCCCCCCCCCCCCACCCGAGCTTTTTTAATTTTTTAGAGTTGTATAACAGATAGTACCAGTCCTTGGACCCCTCAAGACTCTCCGTCCAGGGCATAACTCTTTAGCTTTAGGGTTCCACTAGTTCCAAGCAAGATAAAGAACACCCTCGCTTCACCTTGGCAACGTCTTGCTCAAGGTATTTTCTTTCCTCCTTCTTGCCTTAGGCTTCCCTCCTTGTTTTTGCCTTCCTTGGCCTTTTTCCGAAATTGAGATCTTTTCATCCATATGGGAGGAGGATATAATTGTCCCAACTACTTGGGAAAAAATTAAAGATTTTATTTTTAAGGTCCTCTCCTGTTATTCCATAATTGAGTATAACATTTTTTTCTAAAGAAAATAAGCACAAGCTTAAACTTTTAGAGTTCGTTTTTTTCGTTTTTTTATCTTTCACTACTAGAACTTACCAAGTTTCTGCATAGTAAAATAAATGACAATATTTACATAGCGAGTGAGGGTGTTACAATAACTATATTTTAATTCAATTAAGCACATAAAAACTCAATACACATAATAAGTTTACAATATAACAAGATTCTTACCATGGATATTCACCCCAACTTCTCCGTGGATATCATTAACTTGTAAATAGTTTTTTTTACAATGTCATGGGCCAATGCCTTGACTTATCAATACCACATGCCCAAATTCCATAACTCATTTCACAATCAAAATATTTTATAAATACTTGATTTTGATTTAATATTATAACATTTTTTAAATTAAATCTAAAAGAGGTTATAATTACTTTTCAGATATATCTAACCCTCTATCTTCATTACCACTAAAAATATTTGTTGGATATTCTATATAGATTAAATCAAAGTTTTAATTAAATTAAAAATGAAAACACACACATATATATACACACACATGAAATTATATTATATTATATGGATTTTTATAGACGTGAAATTTATATAATATAAATAATATTATTAAGCACTAATATAGATCTACTTCAACTAAGGATCGATCAAGGACGGAGGAATCAAATATGTTGAAGTGTAAACATATACTCAATTTTTGCACTAAAAAAAAATTGCATCTTGAGAGATTTGATTCCTTTGGACTTGGTAAATTAGGAGTTAAAAATAAATCTATGCTAATTTAAAAATTCCAAGTAAAATAAAAAAAACCATAAAAAAATGGTTTCGAACTGATATTTTAAGTTCGAATTGAATCCAGTCTTCTGATTTCATTTACCCTTCATGGTTTAGGTTTTTAACCTAGTGTTCGAGTGAAAATCATCTGAAATGAATATAGAGCAATTACTCACTCTATCGTATCTGCTGGTCGGCTATGATCTCCGCTGTTAAAAGAGTTAATTAGTTTGGCTGGATTCGGGCTTTCTAGGTGGAAACAGGATCGCATTTTATTTTTGTGCGCAACGAGTCTCTGACTTGAGAAGATAAATGGAGTCGATTGTCCGCTGGGAACTTTGTCGTGACCGATATTCTGAAACTACCTTGAATGGAATTTTTTTGAAGGACTACTACTGTCATTGCGATGTTGCACACATTAATAAATAAACCATAGAGTTTTACAGTTTCACCCTCTATCGCAAGCAATGCAAAGGACATCGCTAAACCATAAAAAAAATTCCAAGAAAACAATGGAAGAATTATTGAGCAACTAGGTTTGAATTGGCTGTAGGTTTTTGTCCAACCATTAAGCAGCGTCGTGAGCAGTGCGAGCAGTGTGGTCAACAGTATGAACAGAGCATAGCAGTGTGAGCAGTGTGGGCAGCACTGAGAGCAGTGAGTAGGGAGCAGTGAACAATGAGCAGTGAGCAGTGTGAGAGCAAGGAGTTTTTATGCAACAGAAGTATCAAGCAGCAAGCAAGCAACAACGAATACAATCGAACATGACAAAGGAACCAGAAATTTCAGAACATGTGGAGACAAATGATTTAGGAAAAGTGAAAATTGCCTCATCCGCCAAAGCTGGGAAGTGGGTTTGGGTTAAGGCCAAACAATATTGGGGCATTTTAAAATGAAGAAAAACACGTCTACAATGGGAGCAAGAAAGGAAGAAATGATCTCAAAAGAAAAGTAATCGAGCCCTTCTCAAAAAGCACTCAAGCAAGTCTCCTCCACAAGCACGTGGCAACAAGAAGTCCAAAGGAAAAGTCATTGATGATTTTGTCTTATATAGTCCCACATCCACACCTCTCACCTGGTCATCTGATCTTTATGTGAAAGAATTGTTAAATGCAAAACAAAGGTTGGAGGTTTTAGAAGCTAAAGGGCAAGAAAGAGATCATAAAATTCTATAATAACGGCTGAGAACAATGCATTAGCAGAAAGCAATAAAATTTTAAAAGAACAAATGGCATTGTTATAGGAAGCTCTCTTGATAGGGAAGACAAAATGGCAACGCATTAAGGAAAATGTGCAAAACATAAAGAAATCTGTAGTGGAAAGTACAAAGGTGGTAAATGTGAAATCATCCCAGGATAAAGGGAAAATGATTGTCCAAATAAACAACCATGAAGAGAAAGCAAGAGAAGATTTGAAAGGAGATTCCACCAAAGTTTCCAAACTTGGGCTCAAGTTATTAGCAATTCTACTAATAAGGAAGGAGAAACAAATATTCAGGTTGACAACATGCAAGATAGTGAAGGCAAGGAAAGATAAAATAGGGCAACAAACATAATTATTAAAGGGGTGAAAGACTATGGGAAAAATGAATGTACTCTTGACTTTGCAAGAGACTTCTTGAAAGACAAGTTGCTACGGCAAGGACAAATATGTCAAGCATGGAAGGTGGGTAAGTTTAACAGGGAGAGAGCTAGGCCCATAAAAGTCACTATGCCTAGCTTGCGTGATAAATATATTATTCTAAGCAAGAAACATCTCTTGAGGGGTTCTCGTTTTTTCCTAGAAGAAGATTTAACTGTAAAACAACAGGAGGAAAGAAGGGAGGAAATTTTAAAGGTTAGGGCAGCAAGAGATGAAGGAAAGAGAGCATGGATTTATAAAGGCAAAGTTGTGATAGCGCAATTTGGACCTCCTTCCAGAACAGAGCAGCAAGATGGTAATAAAGAAGAGGGAACAAACTCTTCAATAGGAAATCAGAAAGCAAGGTCGATATGGGAAAACAGGGACAAAGACTCAAATGTGAGTCTTGCATGTCGAAATAAATAGCAATCAAGTCATACCTAGTTTTCCTTAAGATTAGTTTGTTGGAACTGCAGAGGTTACCCATGGAGATGAGGACCTGGGTTAGGGCCTATTATAGAAAATAGAGACATAATTTGCCTCATAGAAACACACGAGCATGAAGGGTGCAAGACACCTTTGTTTGAAGGATACTGGAAGATGGCAGTGTGGAACAAGGCAACAGGGAATGGCAAAGGGCACAGGGAGTATCATGGTTTTAGTAAGGGAGAAAGAAGGTCATCTTATTCAGTTAGAAAAAGAAGACTCAAATAAGCAATTCATTTGGTTTAAAATATCAGAAAACGGAAACCACATCAGAATTACAACATTGTAGTTTGCGCCACAGGTTTCAAAAATATACAAAGGTAGAGGGATTGACCACAAAGATCCATTTGCAGCTTTAAAAGCGGATATTGCAACATATTCGCAACTAGGTGAAATCCTTATAGTGGGTGATTTCAATGCTAGGACTGCAAGTGAGCAAGCTGGCATTCTTTGTTGTAAAGATGATTGTGACCCTATTTGGCTTACACAGGAAAGTAATCATCAGTGGGAAAGAATTTCAGAGGACAAGGGCTGCAATCTCTTTAGTGAACAATTACTTACTCTATGTGGGGCCTTTGATTTAGTCATATTATATTATATGGATTTTTATAGACATGAAATTTATATAATATAAATAATATTATTAAGCACCAATATAGATCTACTTCAACAAAGGATCGATCAAGGACGGAGGAATCAAATATGTTGAAGTGTAAATATATACTCAAGTTTTGCACTAAAAAAAATTTGCATCTTGAGAGATTTGATCCCTTTGGACTTGGTAAATTAGGAGTTAAAAATAAATCTATGCTAATTGAAAATTTCCAAGTAAAAAAAAAAAAAAAAAAAAAACCATAAAAAAATGGTTTCGAACTGATATTTTAAGTTCGAACTGAATCCAATCTTCTGATTTCATTTACCCTTCAGGGTTTAGGTTTTTAACCTAGTGTTCGAGTGAAAATCATCTGAAATGAATATAGACAATTACTCACTCTATCGTATCTGCTGGTCGGCTATGATCTCCGCTGTTAAAAGAGTTAATTAGTTTGGTTGGATTTGGGCTTTCCAGGTGGAAACAGGATCGCATTTTCTTTTTGTGCGCAGCGAATCTCTGACTTGACAAGATACATGGAGTTGATTGTCCGCTGGGAACTTCGTCGTGACCGATATTCTGAAACTACCTTGAATGGAATTTTTTTGAAGGACTACTATTGTCATTGCGATGTTGCACACATTAATAAATAAACCATAGAGTTTTACAGTTTCACCCTCTATCGCAAGCAGTGCAAAGGACATCGCTAAACCATAAAAAATTCCAAGAAAACAATGGAAGAATTATTGAGCAACTGAGTTTGAATTGGCTGTAGGTTTTTGTCCAACCATTGAGCAGTGTGGTGAGCAGTGCGAGCAGTGTGGTCAACAATATGAACAGAGCATAGCAGTGTGAGCAGTATGGGCAGCAGCGAGAGCAGTGATAGCGAGCAATGAACAATGAGCAGTGAGCAGTGTGAGAGCAAGGAGTTTTTATGCAATAGAAGTATCAAGCAGCGATCAAGCAACAGCGAATACATTCGAACATGACAAAGGAACCAGAAATTGCAGAACATGTGGAGACAAATGATTTAGGAAAAGTGAAAATTGCCTCATCCGCCAAAGCTGGGAAGTGGGTTTGGGTTAAGGCCAAACAATATTGGGGCATTTTAAAATGAAGAAAAGCACGTCTAAAATGGGAGCAAGCAAGGAAGAAATGATCTCAAAAGAAAAGTAATCGAGCCCTTCTCAAAAAGCACTCAAACAAGTCTCCTCCACAAGCACGTGGCAACAAAAAGTCCAAAGGAAAAGTCATTGATGATTTTTGTCTTATATAGTCCCACATCCACACCTCTCACCTGGTCATCTGATCTTTATGTGAAAGAATTGTTAAATGCAAAACAAAGGTTGGAGGTTTTAGAAGCTAAAGGGCAAGAACGAGATCATAAAATTCTATAATAATGGCTGAGAACAATGTGTTAGCAGAAAAAAATAAAATTTTAAAAGAACAAGTGGCATTGCTACAGGAAGCTCTCTTGATAGGGAAGACAGAATGGCAACGCATTAAGGCAAATGTGCAAAACATAAAGAAATCTGTAGTGGAAAGCACCAAGGTGGTGAATGTGAAATCATCCTAGGATAAAGGGAAAATGATTGTCCAAATAAACAACCATGAAGAGAACGCAAGAGAAGATTTGAAAGGAGATTCCACCAAAGTTTCCAAACTTGGGCTCAAGTTATTAGCAATTCTACTAATAAGGAAGGAGAAACAAATATTCAAGTTGACAACATGCAAGATAGTGAAGGTAAGGAAAGATAAAATAGGGCAACAAACATAATTATTAAAGGGGTGAAAGACTATGGGAAAAATGAATGTACTCTTGACTTTGCAAGAGACTTCTTGAAAGACAAGTTGCTATGGCAAGGACAAATATGTCAGGCATGGAGGGTGGGTGAGTTTAACAGGGAGAGAGCCAGGCCCATAAAAGTTACTATGCCTAGCTTGTGTGATAAATATATTATTCTAAGCAAGAAACATCTCTTGAGGGGTTCTCGTTTTTTCCTAGAAGAAGATTTAACTGTAAAACAACAGGAGGAAAGAAGGGAGGAAATTTTAAAGGTTAGGGCAGCAAGAGATGAAGGAAAGAGAGCATGGATTTATAAAGGCAAAGTTGTGATAGCGCAATTTGGACCTCATTCCAGAACAGAGAAGCAAGATGGTAATAAAGAGGAGGGAACAAACTCTTCAATAGGAAATCATAAAGCAAGGTCGATATGGGAAAACAGGGACAAAGACTCAAATGTGAGTCTTGCATGTCGAAATAAATAGCAATCAAGTCATACCTAGTTTTCCTTAAGATTAGTTTGTTGGAACTGCAGAGGTTACCCATGGAGATGAGGACCTGGGTTAGGGCCTATTGTAGAAAATAGAGACATAATTTGCCTCATAGAAACACACGAGCATGAAGGGTGCAAGACACCTTTGTTTGAAGGATACTGGAAGATGGCAGTGTGGAACAAAGCAACAAGGAATGGCAAAGGGCACAGGGGGTATCATGGTTTTAGTAAGGGAGAAAGAAGGTCGTCTTATTCAGTTAGAAAAAGAAGACTCAAATAAGCAATTCATTTGGTTTAAAATATATAGATTATGCAAGAGCAAAAAAAATTGGATGCAACAAAATAACAAATGGTTTAGTAAATGGGGTATTTGCTTTAACGTGTGTCCCATAAACAACAAAGAGATAAAGGTTATGAAACCATCTCACAAAAAGATAGAAAATATAGATTAACGCCTTAGAATTTAGCCTCTTCGAGGGGGAAACCTCCTCTACATTACATAAATGAACAATTCTTTGATGATTCAAATGACAAAACCTCCTTTCTATATATAAGAGTCTAAGGGATAACAATATAACCAAGCCGACCTAACAATAATAATATAAAGGCACAAAAATTACAATAGAGGGATTGTATGGGGCACAATAATAACAATATGGGGACAATAGGGGCACAACAATATTAATAAGGGATACAACTACGATAGTAATGGGGTAATCACTAGTATTATAGGGACCTAACATGCCCCTCTCTTTCAAAAAAAGTGTTGTCCTCAATGCTTGAGTAGTTTTGGATACTTCTGTATAAAATTCTCATCCTCCCATGTGGAATCTTCAGCGAATAAGTTCTTCCACTTTATGAGATACTCCGAAATTGATTGATTTTGTAGCTGTCGAGTTCTTGTTTCTGTGACTGCTTTCAGTTCCAATATAATTTTTCCTTCCTTGTCAAGTTCTGGCACTATTGTTTGAACTGGGAGCTTGTCGCCTATCACCTTCTTTAAACATGAAACATGGAAAACTGGGTGCACTCAAGAAGTTGCAGGAAGCTCCAATTTGTATGCCATAGCACCAATCTTTTGCAACACCTTGTACGAACCATAATACTTTGGTGATAATTTAGAATCCTTCTTAGCTTGCTTGAGGGGCATTTGTTTATATCGTTGTAGCTGTAGGAATACCCAATCACCTACATCAAAACTACTTTTGTTGCGATGTTGATCTACCTGTTATTTCATTCTATTATGCGCCGACATGAGGTTATCCTTTAAGAGTTGGAGGACTTGTTGTTGATGTTCGATGTGATGTTCCACTGCTTGAACCTTAGAATTTTCTCTTAAATATGATGTGATGGATGGTGGCTGATATCCATAAAGTGCCATAAATGGGGTCATTTTTGTTGCTGTATGGAAGAAAGTGTTATACCACCATTCAGCCAGAGGCAACCATTTAACCCATTGTGTCTGTTTATCAGATACAAAGCAACGAAGATATCCTTCCAAACATATGTTTACTATCTCAGTTTGCCCATCAGATTGAGATGATAAGATGAGCTATGAGCTAACTGAGTACCAAGACAAGAAAATAATTCTGTCCAAAAATTTCCAGTGAAAATGGGATCTCTGTCACTTACAATAATCTTTGGGTTTCCATGTAGCTTTTGAATTGTTTCCATAAATGCAATAGAAATTGTACTAGCTTTAAATGGATGTGATAATGCACAAAAGTGTGCATACTTGGTAAGTCTATCAACTACCACCATGATGACACTCTTTCCCTCAGACTTGCGTAAACCTATGATAAAATCCATTGAAACCTCCTCCCAACGTTGGCTTGGAATGGATAAAGGTTGTAATAGACCCGGTGTCTTAATTTTTTCAACTTTATTTTGTTGGAAAACCAAACATTCTGCCACAAACTTTGAATATCTGATTTAAGGCCATCCCCAAAAAAATCCTTCTTAACCCTGTGGTAAGTTTTTAAAAATCCTGAGTGCCCTCCTAAGGGAGAAGTGTGCAATTCCATAAGAATCTTTGTTTTAGCTAGGAATTCTTACAGAGGTATAAGCGATCTTTGTACCATAACGAATCATTT